>SNQJ01S0152038.1:12680-35659 GCA_010110895.2 Picea sitchensis | reverse complement strand
TCATCTATACTTCCTGCCCAATCAACATATGAATATGATTTTAATGTGAATGAGTCCTTGCTGGGGTATCAAAAACCCAAATCTATGGTTCCCTTTAAATATATGAAGATTCTTTTTATAGCTTGAACATGACTCTCCTTTGGTTTTTCTTGGAATCTAGCCACTATCCCAAGAACTTGCTTGACATCAGGTCTAGAAGCTATGACATAGAGTAAACTACCAATCATTGATCTGTAATATTTTGTATCTACAGTTTTGGACTCATCATCCTTTCTTAGTTTGCATCCAACTGTCATAGGTGTACTAACAGGTTTGGAATCCTCTAACTGGAATCTCTTAAGCATATCCTTAACATATTTAGACTGATGGATAAAAACTCCTCTTTTGGACTGTATTATTTGTAATCCAAGGAAGAAATTTAGTTCACCAAGCATGGACATTCCAAATTCTTACTGCATCTTTTTAGAAAAGTCTTCACTCATTTTTATTTCATTACTACCAAAAATGATATCGTCAACATACACTTTCACAATGATCAAGTTATTACCATCAATTTTTCAATAAAGATTGTTGTCTGTTGATCCCCTTTTGAGGCCTTGTTTTTGTAAATAAGAATCTAGCCTTGCATACCATGCTCTGGGTGCTTGTTTTAATCCATAGAGTGCCTTTTTCAATTTGCAAACATAGTCCCCTTTGTTGGTCAATTGGAATCCTTCTGGTTTCTCAATGTAGACTTCCTCTTCTAAATTTCCATTGAGAAATGATGACTTGACATCCATTTGGTACACTTTAAATTTTCTATAGCTGGAGAAAGATAAGAACATCCTAATTGCCTCCAATCTGGCCATAGGTGCAAATTTTTCTTCATATTCTACTCCTTCAACCTTGGCATACCCCTTACATACTAATCTAGCCTTGTTTCCGATTACTTTCCCATATTCATTCATTTTATTTTTATATACCCATTTAGTTCCAATGACATTTTTATCTTTTGTTATAGGAACTAGCTCCCAAGTTTGATTTCTTTCAATTTGATCCAATTCTTCATTCATGGATTTAACCCAGTTCTCGTCTTTACATGCCTCTTTTATTGAGCTTGGCTCAATATGTGACAACAATGAAAATTATGTTTGATACAACAGTTGTCTTGTTGTTTGCACTCCATCATTCATATCTCCAATAATCTGTTCTTCGGGATGATTTTTATGAATAATTATTGAGGGTGTCCTTGTATCTCTTCTTGGAAATTCTTCTCTTATCCTTCCATCTTCACTATATTCTTCACTATCACTAGTATCCATATCATCTTCTTCCCTTTCTTTTTCACTCTCTTCTACTTCTTTTAGTTGGGTGTCGAATGTCTCATCATCATCTTCATCTTTATTTGTAGATATGGTCTCTTGATCATCACTAGTATCCATATCATCTTCTTCCCTCTCTTCTTTTTTTTTTTTTTTTTTTTTTTTTTTTTTTTTTTTTTTTTTTTTTTTTTTTTTTTTTTTTTTTTTTTTTTTTTTTTTTTATTTTAAATATTGTTTTTATATCATTCATTTTGACATCTGCACTCTCAACAATGTTATGCGATCTGAGATTGTAGCGTCTGTATGCCTTTTTGTTTGAAGCATATCCAAGAAATATACCTTCATTAGATCCGTTGGCATCAAATTTTCCAAGACTCTCATCTAGTCTTTGATGTAGCATTTACTTTCAAAGACTTTGAAGCTTCATTTCACTGATGGAGTTCTTCCAAACCATAACTATGGGTAAGGTTTTTGTTGGAAATGTTTAACAGGTAGCATATGTTTGTCATTGATGGCAAGTACAGCAATGAAGATGGCTTGGGTGCAGGAAGAATGTACAAAAGGATTGTTGGCATGTTTTATAGGCAGCATAGACTTGTCATTGATGGCGCGCAGAAGGAGATGGTAGGATAAGAAGGATAAAAAATCCCTTAGGGATTCGGGACGCGGAAAGCTTAGGAGGAACAACGTTGAAGAAAACGCCCGCAGCAAAGGAAAAGATCAAAGTACAGCAATTTGTAGAAGAGAAGGAAGAAAGAGATCCACAACCACGTGATCCTGTCCAAATTTCCGAAGAACGAGGGTCGCCGCATCGTAATGTAGTCGGTGACTGTAAGAGGTTTACCATCGGAAAAGCCAAGGTGAAATCCCGGACATATAACGTGACCATCTATTTGAAGGATGCGTGAAGCGACGGCACCACCTGGAGAAGCTCGATAGAGGATAGGTCTCAAAATTGCCGAATCCAAGCCGCCAGGGACCCGACCACCGCTGGATCAATGAGAACCTACAAGGTCTTTGGCAAGGAGGAAGGTTTCATTATGGTCATAGAGGATAATGGTCATATGGACCAAGAGTAGAATATCGAAGTTTCGATCATGAGTTGGATATGTCGTTCCTGATACGAAAACCCCAAAATCATATGATCTCAACCGCTAAATCAAGAATTAGATCTGATCCGCTGATTTCCTTCATCGGAGAATCAGTGGATCGCGATTTCAATATGCAAAGAACACTTGACAACGAAACCTCCGAAATCGCGACATGCTTATTTCGCAAGTTAATCACAGCCGTTGGATATCACGTGATTCAGGACCGCCGCATCCAACACATCACCGCAACTACATGTCGACAGGGACAATACGGCACATCTAGGGTAATGACAGCACGTGCGATTCAACACTTCAAAGTTTATGCGTAAGTCAAATTTTAATCGTGAGGACACGTGGCGATATAACACGCGGCAAACCAACATCCGACGCCGCAACAGGCATCTATAATCGCGACTTTGAAATACCCAAATCACTTTGACATCAAGAACCCTCAAATCATGAAGAGCGCGATTTCGCGATTTAATCGCGTTCTAAATTAGAAGTGATATGGACCGCTGATTATATGCATGATCGGGACCTTGGAATGACAAAGTCACTTGACACGTAAACCCCGGACCGCCGATATGCGATTTCGCCATTTAACGCACTGCGAATGAAGTAACTTAGACGGCGATTACTCTGGGTATCTGTTTGACCGAAATACAAAGTCACTTGATACCAAAGTCTCAAAATCAAGGGATCGGGACCGCCCATCAGCAGGGACAAGTGTCAAAGATCAAGGCGCCGTCGGCATTTTGTTCATCGTGAAATCGTGATCTCGCTGACAAGAGTTTTGTGCAAGTCGAATCGCGATCCGGTGAACCCCTCGGGATGAGTGGGGCATACGCGAAGAAGGAGGATGGTGGTGTAGCGCGTGCCAACCGTCGAGATAAGGATGTGGTCATGGGTAACGGACACATGGACCAGGGCTCAACCAAGAGGGCTAACATCGCTAATCGGGAACAGGACTCCGCGGGACATAAACATTATGTCACCGAAAGTGCAAAAATCGCTATGAAAATGTCGATTTGATCATGAACTGTTGGATCAATAAATGATCGGAGGGCTACCGAGGCACCCACAATGTTGAGTTCGACCGGTTAGAGAGAAATACCTAAGAGTCTCAACCGTAGTGGTTTGAAGAATCTCAAAGATAACACCCGCTGACGTCAATGCATGAAAAGGGCTAGAGAAGTCAAGAGTTACCATGAGTATCGTGCGTGAGCACCCGAGAGGCAAGATATGGGAACGTGTGAGCATACGTATGATACACATTGCATGCAATACAGTACGTAAAACTAAGTACACGCGCGTGAAGAGATGAGGCTGTTGCTGCTATCAATGTTAGAATTGTTGTGGTCACCGTAGAAGGATTGAAGTGTGAGCAAGGAGGCGAGCACAGGAGTAGAAATACACGGCAGAGGAAGGTTGCATGAAAGAGACATGATGCAGAGAGTATAAAAGGAAAAAAGAAGTGCAAGGAGGGTGCGTACATTAATCGGATGCAAATTGTGGTAGAGCAAGCAAATGTGAACAAACGAAGACTAGTAAGCCATTGGAATAACTTTTATTGCAATCAGAATGAGTTTGCCACGAAGATTAATATTAGGAGGTTGAGGTCGGAGGACTCATGTCCCTCGAGGTTCGGGCGGGTTCTTGAACACTGTGGAGTTGTAGCCTTAATCCGGTTGCATCCGCAGAGAAACCAGGGTGGCAAGGGCGGTGATACCTTGTTTCATTATACGTGTTGGTGCCTGTATGATTGAAGTTGGTGCTTCCATCCAGCTGGTGCCGGAAACAAATGTGGAGTTGGTGCTTCCCTTCCTAGTTGGTGCTAGAGAAACTGTGGAGTTGGTGCCTTCAGTGGGTGCTAGAGAAAAACGTAGAGTTGGTGCTCTCTCGAAGTTGTGCCTTGCAAAATAGAGTGCTGTGTTCTAATATGAGTTGGTTCTCATATGTATGATAATAAAAAGAATGTAACTTTGCTACTTATCATACAAAGAAAAGAGGTTTTTACCTCAGATAGGTTTCCTAGGAAATATCCCTCTCTGCGGTTTCTATATATGTGACTGATGTCAATTAGAACACATTTCCCATTGGTTGTGGGATCATCATTTTGTTGTTTCAACAGAGTTTAAAAGAAGCATAATTGTTTAAGCACGCAAACAACTGATTCACCCCCCCCACCTCTCAGTTGATCAAGCTGTCCAACAATTGGTATTCTGCCCCTTTATCTAAGGTAGATCCTAGAGCTTAAAACACGACAAGCCATGAAGGGACTTTATCCACTAGGCCCCTCCTCTATTTTGATAGGAAATGAATTTTTCCTTCTCGAAGGTTAGAATGAGATCATACCAATCCCTGTTCTAGGAGCGATGTATGGGATGCAGTAGTAGAGACCGGATACGTGAAAAGCCCAAGAAGCAGGCTTCCCAAGGATGATAAGTTAGAATTTAGCTTAATGTTAAGGGAATGAATGCTATCTTGAGACTTTGCATAAGCCGAAGCTTAGAGTAGGATGAATCTTCAAACCGCTAAAGAAATGTGGGGACAAACTCATTAACAAAGTATGAAGGTAATGAGAGAAGGTAAAGGATGCAAAGCTTCAAACCTATATATCACCGATGAAGGAAGATGAAACTGGAAAATACTTTATGAGAGTAAAAGAAATACATTACGGCAAAATTTGAGAAACAATTAGAACCTCTTTTAGTTCGTGAACATTGAGATCTCTCCCTTTATAGGTTCAACCCAAGGGTCTCTGCTATAGAATAACTACTGATATGAAAACCTTACAGCTTGACCAACTTCTCGGAACTCGACCCATATGAAATGAGAATAGTTAAAGATAAACCCACCTCCGTGAGAAGCATCATTTAGAGCAGATAAAATGAAGATTCCGACCGATGAAATTGAAGCAAAATTGGAGAAGATTCAGAAGAAAAGGGATCGTGCGGGGCACCAAGGGTAAGTTGCCCTTAAAGTGTTTCAAATGTGGTAAGATAGGTCATTTTGCAAATAAATGTCCTCTCAAGAAACATGATCAAAACTCAAGATGAAGAGAAGCACAAATCAATAAGATTTGATAAAAAGAAAAAGTTTATGTGTAAATACCGATGACCTCTAAGACACCCATAGTGATTCCTCATGCAGATGTAAAGTCAATGACTTCTTGTTTATGGCCAAAGAGGATGGTGATAATGAAAGAAAGGACAAGGATGAGAATGATGAAGTTGTGGTTGATATGGAAGGAGAACTGATCAAGACCGAAGAGATTGACGACCTAATTAAGAACAAAGCAAAACAATTGTCGACACAGCTTTTCTGAGAAAGACAAGAATGCCTTTGATGAAGACTTTTCCTGTCAAATGGAATTAGAAGAGGCAAAGAAATCGAGGACATTCTAAAACATCACCATCGAAGAGGGCAAGATCTGAAGCCTCGAAGAAGAAGTAGTGAAACTAGGAAAGAGATGGAGAAGTTTCCAACCTTGTATAATCAGAATCTATCAAATATCAAAGCCTCAAAAGGATTAAACACCATTCTGAATCGCCAGGCGAACCAAATGGAAAACTAGTTTGGGTTACAGAAGAAGGATCCGCAGTGGTCAACCAAGAAACAAAGAACCCATCAAGTTTATAAAGCTAAAGGTCCATGTCAAAAGTACAACCAATGACAATAACAACCTCATAGAACAAAGGAAGACAAACCAAATGCCTTACCACAAGTAAAGGAAAGGTGCCAGGATCAATCTTTAGAACGAAGGAATAATGCACTCCCCGCTCAAAGACATCCTCAACATGAAAGAAACGGATTGCTCAAAGAAGACAACCATTTTCTGCTACAAACAAAGACTTCTTCTATGGATACTTTTTCTACTGTTCTAACTTTGGTCACAAAGTTGTAAATTGTTTCTCAAGACTTAGACATGAGCATTTAAAGTTTCAAAGAAATAAATATCTTCCACAACAAAGAATGGATACAAAGAAAGTAACAAACCGATCATATTGCAAATTGCCAAATTAGTCTAGAGACATGCAACCGAGGAGGTCAAGGATTTATAAATGTAGCCAATGAGTAGACAACGCTACAACCATAACTTTGACCTATGCCGAACAATGAGATTGAATGCTATAATCGTCACAACTTTGGCCACAAAGTCATAGAAACTTCCATCTCAAGAATTACAAAGCGCATCCAAGAAGTAAAGTTCTGATAGAAAGCATTCAAAGACATGGAAGAGGAAAGATAGTGAAAATGCTTGACCACATTTTTCAACTCAAAAACAAAAGGCCTCTCTAGAAAATAGACAAGGGATGTTCTAAAGTTAATGACCTGAGAAAAGGATAAGCTATTGTCCATAAGTAAAGAAAAACAAGAAATGTGATCCCTGAAAATGATGAACCATGTGCAAAACAAAGATATAGAGAGATGATGAGTTTGAAGAATGACAAGGGAGATGCACAAGATGTTTTGTTTGTGGATGGTCTGAAACACAATTCACTCATCTCAAGTCAAAATGTGACAAAGGCAAAGAAGAGGAAGTCACGGCCCAAAGAATGTAAGGCAAAATATAAACTCAAGACAAGAAGTGAATGAAAGTTTAAAGAAATTAATGATGTTGAAATTGAATCCTCCCCGTAAGTGCAAAGAAGAAGATTTAGATACACAAAAGCATACGTTCGCCTTAGCATTTACTCCATGGATGAAGCAGGAGAAAAGCCATGTCATAAGAAGGAAGCATAATTCTTGAAGGTTGAGAAGGCATACACTCAAATCAAGATATTGAGAAGATTCACGACTCTGGACAAGGTCTTAGATAGCCGAGACTGTAAATATAAATCCAGATATTAACCTCAATACAGAAATCAGCTGTTCTAAGAAACTCCGAGGTCCTTCATTTCAGAGAGTGCCAAAGAGAGTGGGTGTAGCAAGCCCGTGAATGGCATACATAAAAGCCCGGATTGAATGCATCATGGAAGAAAATGAAAAGTACAGTAATAGAGATCGATGAAATTCAATGGGAAGATCCAAGGGCTCTTAAAAATTACAAGCTACAATTGCACATTGTTCAAGTAAGACAACAACATTCTGATGTACAGTATGATATACATGACATCCTGTAAAGATAACGAGAGGAATATTTTTCCAAGGAAAGTTAATCTTTAGGAACAAAAGGGGAAAATAGTGAGGCTGCGTAACATGAGATTTGGCAAATGTCTAGAGTGAGGTGAAACGTGGAGCAGAAGCAGAGAAGCGTAATTAGACCTAAAAAGATGCGATGCAGCTGCAATCGTGATAACAGCGATTGCATGAACATCCACACATGAGAATTGATAAAGGAGTTCGAGAAAGAGAGCTGAGCAATTTTAAGTATTCACGTAAGATACAAATGGAAACCTAAGATGAACAGGTCCAAGAATCAAAGAGAAGACTCTGGTTTAGAATACAAATATTCCCCACAGGCCTTAAATGAGAAAGTCCATCCCGTCAGGGAGTTTGCATTGAGTTAATATCCGATACCTTCTAAAAATACTTCCATAGCTCAGGGGGAGCATGTATTCTTTGAAATTGATGTCAAAGGGGAGAAAAGAATCAAGTTCAATCTGGGTGCTTTGTTGCCATCAATGCCAAAGGGGAGATTGTTGGAAATGTTTACCAGGTAGCATATGCTTGTCATTGATGGCAAGCACAAATGTTACGAAGATGGCATGGGTGCGTGAAGAATGCAATAAAGGATTGTTGGCATTGTTTTACGGTAGCAGAATTTCTCGTCATTGATGGCGCGAGTGGAGGATGGTGGTGGATAAGATGTCCCTGGGGATTTTAGACGTGAGCTCGTGAGGAAATGGGCCAAGAAAACACGCCGCTAAAGAAAAGGCAAAGTGCTGGGTAAAGTACAAGAATTTGGTTATGTGAAGAGAGAATGGAAGACGAGATCCACAACCGTGGATCTCATTCAAATTTCTGAGCACCAGGGCCGCCATATCGCATGGTTACACGAGGTTTACCATCGGGAAAATCGAAGGTGAAATCCTGACATAATCATGACCGTCTATTTTGAAGGACGCGTGGCAACGATCGTGTGCCACCGAGAGAAGCTCGATAGGAGGACGTGTCTCGTACTCGGCCGATCCGAGTGCAGGGACCCGACCACCGTTGATCAATGAGAACCTGCAAGGTCTTTAAAGGGAGGAAGGTTTGGCCATGAGGATAATGACAGCGGACCAGAGTACGGGCCATCGTGGTTTTGAGGATCGCGAGTTTGATATGTCAAAGTTCCTTGACAACGAAAACCCCAAATCAATGACATGATCCTTCAACCGCTAAATCAAGAATGGACTGATCCGCTGATTTCCTTCATCTGAGAATCTGGATCAGCGATTTCACATGCAAAGAACACTTGACAACGAAACTCAAATCAAGGAGCATGAGATTTCACGAAGTTAATTCATGCTCGCTGGATACGCGGCGATCTAGACCGCCGATCCAACATTATCGCCACCGGTGACCATCGCCGATAGGACACGGCACATCCGTGTGGAATGACGTGCATTCAAAGACCAGTTTATGTAAGTCACGAATCGAGTGACACGTGGCGGATCTAACACGTGCCAAAACCACCATCCGACGCTAGCGTATGGCATCGCGTAATCGCTGCATTTGAAATACCAAAATCACTTTGTCATCAAGAACCCGAAATTGCGATATGCTATTTCGCGATTTAATCGCAGCTGTATATTTAGAAGTGATCTGGACCGTCGATTATATGCATGGAGTATCGGGATCTGGACTTTGAAATGACAGTTCCTTGACATCGTGAACCCCGATTTCGTGATATGCGATACCCCGATACAATCTCGACCGTTGGACCGAGGAAAAATAAGGACCGTTGATTCCAGTCCTTGATGGAGTTTCGGGGATCGGGACTTTGAAAATGACAAAGTCACTTGATACAGAAATCTCGGGGATCTGGACCGTCCATCCGAGGGACAGGTGTCAAGATCAAGGCGCCGCCGACATTTTGTTCATCGGGAAAACGGGGATTCCGTGGACAAGAGTTTTGTGCAAGTCGGAATCGCAATCCGCGAAACCCCTGGCGAGCAAGCGATGTCGTGACGTTAATGGTAAGGAGGACCTGCATGAAAGGGAGGCTTAGCCGTCGAGATAAGGATGTGGCGTGGTCACTGCACCACATGGACTAGGGCTCATTTAGGAGGGCTGAAGCACATCGCTAATCGGGAACAAGGACTCCTGTGGACATAAACATATGTCATCGAAAGTGCCGAATCGTGATATATGAAATCCCGATCTGATCATGAACCGTTGAATCAAAGAAATGATCGGAGGGCTACCGAGGCACGACACAGTGAGTCTCGACTGCTAGGAGACAAGACTAAGAGTCCAACCGCCAGAGAGAGTTGAGGAATCTCAAAGATAACACCTGTAGTTGATGTCAACGCTGCAGAAAGGGCTAGAGAAGTCGTAAGAGTTACCATGAGCATCGCAGAGCACTCAGAGGTAGAGGATATGGGCACCTGTGTGAGCATACGTGAGCAGATACACACATTGCATTGCACAAGGTGCACGTGAAACTATAAGTACACAAGTGTGTAGAAGAGATGAAAGGTTGTTGCCATTGCCTGCTAGGAATTGTTGTGGTCATTGTGAAGGATTGAAGATATAGTGAGCAATAAGAGTAGAAATACATAGCAGAGGAAGTTTTCATGAAAGGGACATGATGCAGAGAGGATAAATGGAGAAGAACGTAGAAAGTGCAAGGAGGGTGCGTATGACACCGATGCGACAGAGCAAGGCAACGTAACAACGATAAGACTGGTAAAATATTGAATAATTTTATTTTAATCGTAATGAGTCATGGTTACCAAGATTAATATTATAGGAGGTTGGGAGGTGCTCTGGAGGACTGTTTTCCTCGAGGTTCAAGTGGGTGCTCAACACAGAGTTGTAGCTTCCATCCTGTTGCACTGTGAGAAACCAGGGCAAGCAGGGTGCAAGGAGAACTTGTTCTCTCATATACGTGTTGGTGCCCTCGTGATGGATTGAAGTTATGCTTCCATCCAGCTTGGTGTCGGAAAGGGGCCAGGGAGTTGGTTCTTCCTTTCAGTTGGTGCTAGAGAAACTGTGGAGTTGGTGCTTCCTTCTAGTGGGTGCTAGAGAAAACGAGATATACCGCGCTGTTACTGCTCATGGTGACAGAGGTTGTAGCCCTCATTATGAGGCTCATATGTATGATAATGTAAAGAATGTAACTACTTATCATATAAAGAAAAGAGTTTTACCTCAGATAGGTTTCCTCAGGAAATATCTGCCTCTGTTTCATATATGTGACTGATGCTAAATGAGCAATTGTTTATTTCCTGCATTATTGCGGGATCATCATTTAGGTTTGTTAAAGAGTTTAAAGAAGCTATACTGTTTAAGCACGGTAACAACCTGATTCACCCCTCCTCTCATTTGTCCAACAGCTTTTATCACTATTAATCATGAGTTGATCTCTGTTCAATATGTATAATCACAGTTTTACAGCTTCCTTCCAATATCCATCTGATAATTTTACTTCATTTAGCATTATCCTTGTAGCCTCCTGAAATTTCTATTCTTTCTTCAACAATCTCATTTTGTAATGCTCTAGCAAGTAGTAGAGAATTGTCTTTTATTCCATGAGTTTCACACAAGACATCAAACTCTTTTGAGGTTAATTCACCGCCATTGTCAAATCTTAAAGATACTATTTCTTCTTTTCATTTTCAACAAGGGTTTTAAAAAGCTTTGAATTTATTGAGAGTGTTTCTGCTTTTCTTTACAAAAACATATCCAACCTATCAGAGTAAAAGTCATCAATGAATAACATACAAAAGTAAGACCTCCTCATAAAGTTTTGTTCTAGTAGGTCCATTATAGGTTAGTGTGAACGAAATATAACGGTTTCAGGGTTGTGCATTCTTTTTTCTTTGAACTCACTGCATTACGCCTCTGATAATTTAAACGTTCCAATTTATTTTGATAAACTAAGACAAGAATTTCATAACAACATAATAATATTCATAATAGTAACTTCCTAACTCAAATTTTACCATATCAATACATTTTTTTTTCTAAGATAATACAACAATGTATAAATTTTAGAGAAAGACCTTAAGTCTCGATGCTAATAATCCTTCCTTTGTCCAGATTCTGTTTCCCTTCCCCGCTTTAGAACACTACCCAAACTGCCCCTCAACACTAGTTAGCTCCTGAAAGCCCTGTGATATCAATCGATATCCCACCCTCCTGCGGCCCAAACCCCCAAAGAACCCCCGGTAACTGTGTCAATTCACCCAAATTTCACTTTGCCAACTCTCTGCCTCCCAAAAATTATCCCCAACTCCCCAGAGAACTTCCCCTCTCCAACTCCTTTCCCTATCCCCACCCACTCCTCTCATTTTACCCCCATTATCCCTACATTTATTACCCTATCCTCTTATTTAATGTCTTGTCCCATTTATTTAATGCTTTATCCTTTATTTAATGTTTGTAATCCCACTCATATACGTAAGTTTTAATAAATTAACTTATCAACCCCATAATTATTTTAAAGAGTTGATTAATAATTAAATAACCATTGAGAATTATGAACAAATAATTAATGATAATTAATTTTAGTTAATATTATATATAAGAAACAATTATTGTTTAGCTAACATTTAGGACAATCAGACATCAATTTAATTATAATTACTAACTTTACATTTATTTGCTGTGGTCGTTATGACACACCCATTCCTTCGTGAAACTCTATCCCTGTTAAGGTATCTTTGGTACAAAGGAAAAGAACATGGTTCATACACATTCATAACAAGTAACCAACATTATTAGTAGTAAGTCAAGAAAACTCATACATACTAGTGTATATGTACAAGAAATGTAATGTGTGAAGCTAGTACATGCAAATCTCATACATGAACTAATAATCACCAACCGCCATCCTTTAGCATTTGCATGCATCCAATCCAATCAAAGACTAGTCTTTATAAAAGACAACAATCAATTGTTGAAGAACAGTTTAATTACAATGATCTAGCTCAATAATTTATTTTAAACAACGTGGTTAGTTACATAATAATGAATATTCATATACAATTCTCCTGTGGCCTTTTTTTTTTTTTTTTTGAAGGTACTACATCAATTCCACCACAAGACAGATTCCATATGTCTCAACTATTCTACTCATCCTTCCTTCCCAACCCACTTCCATCTCCCCATTCCTATCCTTCCTGCTAGACTATCTTGGAGCTCAACCATTGGCCTAAATCCAACAGAACCCAGTGAAGTGTCATGTGACACCAGCCCAAGCCCTAGCTGTGAAACCCGGGATAGTCCTCAATGCCAGCCTTGGGGAGCTTGAACCAAGACCATCCTCCCAGGGACTTCAAAGCGAGGACACGCAAAAAAACACCCCACCCCTCCTCCTAATAAGTAATCACTAGGGTCAACACCATAGGAGACATGGTGGGAAATTCCTCCACCCTTATTAATAGGACTAGTGTCCACACTCTACAATTGAATATATAGTGGCACCTTGTTGCTGGAGGGTTTGTCATCGCTTATTCGGTTTTGGGCAATCTCACCACCTAAAATCATGCACTCCACATATCATAGCAATGTATTCAAACCAATATGAATTTCACATACAATATTCATAATGTTTCTCGGTTAGTGTCCCTGATATCCACTTTCATCATAAATATCCTTGGCTATTTCTATAGCTCATAACCTGGCAGACAATCAGAATAATAAACTCATACATTTCTATGTTTTATCATCATGTAATTGCATATCATCATCATTTCAATTCGGTATCCCAATCGACAAAATTAACATCAAAGTTTTCCAATTAGAAATAGACCTCAAAATATCCCATAATTCACCACACCCATCTACAAAGATTTTCATCATTTACCCAAAATAGATTGCATCATATCCAACATCATCTCTAATAGCATATAAATATTCATTTATTTCACATTCTCACAATGTGTCATAGCATATACATCATCATCAATAACATTTAAACATTCATAAAGTTTATACATTCACATAATAGATCACATTACATACATCATCATTAAATAGCATTTAAACATTCATAAAAATTTACATGCACGTAGTAGATCGTGTCATATATCATCATCACATTTAAACATTCAAAGTTCATAAATTTTAAAGTTTATATCACTAATAGTTTCATCAAGGGACTTGCAAGTAGCATATAGTTCATGTGTGATCCCGTTGTCTAAGTCAAAAGGTGGTGTGTTACATACACCCCACCTTCGAGAAACATACCCTTGAGGTGGTCAAAATAGTGAGGGATAATTGCCAGAAGTGTTCCCAAACATCTTCCCGCGTAGCGCATCCTGACTATACTTGTCCCACCGACCTTTAACTTGGTCTACTTAGATGGTTCTCGAAGCCGCTGGGACTCTACGTCCAATATGAGTAATGGTCTTCTACCGTGGAGGGTTCCAAAGGCATGACACCGCACTCCTTCCCACTTAGTTTATGTGATTCATCACAACATAATGACGTAAACAGATACATGAAATATATGAGTTTTTATGCAAGTGGGTGGCGATGAGACGAGAAATGGTCCACTTTCTTGGATCCTCAATGGTCCTATAAACCGAGGTGACAACTTTTTCCCCTTCCGAAACCATATGGTACTCTTATTGAATCGGATAATAAATGAAAACCTGGTCTCCACTCCCCATAACTTCTATCGGGTCCCTGGTAGCATCCCAAGATAGCTTTTCTCGCCTCTATCCCTCGGTGGCTCTTTAATCGCCTAATATGAATCACCGCTCTCCATCTCTTGAATCAATTCCTGCCCAACTGTTACTCGGTCTCTAGTCTATCCTAACTCATGCTCGCATGGCCTCCCATACAAAGCTTCGTAGAGGGCGGCATTCCAATGGAACTATGATAACCTGCTATTGTAGGCACCACAAAGGTGCGTACTTCCTCCCATCAGTTCCAGCCATTCATTTACACATCCCAAGCATGTCTCTCCATGACTTGATTTACCGAAGAAGGAACACTTCGATACCTTCCCATACAATTTGTTTTCTATGTGACAACACTATTCGCAAGTGTCTTCATGTTCTCTTTCATTCTGAATAGATGAGGATGTCATCTAAAAAGACTTGTACAAAATGGTCATACTTCCGAATACCGCCGTCATGAGGATCATGAATGCTATGCATTAGTCATCCTAAAAGGTACTACAACAAACTCAGAATGTCCAAACCGAGTTCTAAGGCGCTTTGGGATATCACCTTCCTTAATCCTTAATCGATGATACCCTAATTTGTAAATTCCATCTTTGAGAATACCGCTAGTTCTTTCTACTGATCGAAGAGGTCTATTCACTGCATCTGCACCTATTTTTCACTGTAGTACGCTTCACCCCCTGTAGGTATACAGTCGTAAGGATCCATCCTTCTTCTTACAAAATTACCTGCACCCTAAGGTGAGACACTAGGCCTCACTAGCCCTAAGTCCAAGAACTTCAATCGCATTTGCAACTCACAAAGTTCTCAAGTTTGTCCCGATAATGAGTTCAAAATTGGCTACACCGTGTTTTATCTCAATTGTAAAATCAAGTTCCCTCCTAGGAGGTAACCCTGATAACTCGCCTGGAAAACATCTTGAAATTTCATACTGGATAATGATCCAATGAGGGTCCCTTTTCATTCATCGCTCTACTCATGTAAAGTCGGACACCTCTCACCTTGCTAATTTTAACCTCTTCTCATAGGTTGATATAAAGTGTAACTTATTTCTCTCGGTGACACCCTGGATCTCTATTGGTCTTCCCCTTCTCATCATCAATACACAAAGACCCTCTTTTGAGAAACACCCACCAAAAGCTCCCATGAGCCGCCAACCAATCCATTCCAATGATTAGTCATACGTCCCAAGAGCAGTAGGATCGAGTCTTCAACCTGGTAGTACACATTCTCAGGTTTACTATACAATTATCTAATTAGGTCCCATACAACTTATATTTCTCCCTCGATACTCCTTCTCACTTGGTTTAAAGTCATCGCGGTCTAGGCTGCCGTCCCACTTTTTTCTAATGCAGATGGTGAAATGAAACTATCTGTCGCACTAGAATCAAACAAAATCTTAACATTGATATGATTTAGCGTACCTGACGACTCCACCACCGTGGATTGATGTTCGGCCTGGCGGTTATTAACTGCTGCATAAATATGGTGGCTGCTACTTGCTCTCCCCATTAGCACCTTTCCTTCTCTGTGCACGAACCCTGATTGTAACTCCGGGAGTGCTCTCCGAGGAGTTGGTGCTCCTTACTTTAGTTGGTGCTAAAATAAAATCCTCTCTCACATATATTCATATTACTATGTTCATATCAATACAAAGTTTATACAAACATCTGGTGTCTCTGTGTTTATTGTAATTATGATGTGATTGTTCTTAATCGGTTCAAATATGTTTTAACTGGTAGCTTGTGAAAATAAATTGTTAAAATAATCCACACACTAATTCACCCCCCCCCCCCTTAGTGTGGGTTGTGTGTTCTTCAATTGGTATCAGAGTAAGGTTCCTTCAAAACAAAATTTAAACACTGGAAGGTAGATCCTGAAGAAATGGGTGGACAGGTGGTTCTCTTTGCAATTGAAGCTTCTTTATTCAATGGAACAGATTATTCCTTATGGAGAGAAAATATGAAACAGTTTCTGAAGTCAAAAGGATCTAAATTTTGGAGTTCAGTAGTAAGCAAGCCCTAGGACTTAACTACATCAAAGAATCTATCCAAAATTACAGTCCAAAGAAGAGTAAGGAATAACAATGAAGTGGCATTGAAGATTCTTCTCGATGGATTATCAGATACATTCAAGACAAGAATAGGACTATGCACATCCTCCAAGGACTTATGTCTGAAGTTAGAAAATATGTATCAAATAAAAAATGAAGAAACATAAGACATTCCTATCAAGGATGAAGATGAAGATTCAACCATCAATAAAAGTAAGGATTCTCCACAATATTTTGATTGCAATAGCAGTGATATTGAATCCTCCTCTGCAAGTAAAGAACAAGACTCATATACTATAACCGAATGTTCTGTTAGCATTTATCCTATGGAAGAAGAAGAAGAAAAACTATCAAAGGCCAAAGAAAAGGTTGATTGGAGTCTCTCTGAATACCTCTATCACCATAATGAATATGACTATAGCTATCTTCATCATTACACTCAAGAATAACTTGAAAATAGTCAAAAACATGTCTTGGAAATAAATCAAATGCTCAAGGACAGTGATAAAATAATATATGAATAGGACAATCAGTTAGAATAGAAACAAGAGGAGATCGAGAAGCTGAAGAAATACATTAGTCAAGTAAAATAAAAGGAGAAGGAAGATGATGATATTGGAAATCAAAAGCATATCTTGGAAATAAAAGAAAAGCTCAAATACAATAAAGAAATCATATCTGAGAAAATGATTCAGTTAGAAAACAAAGAAGATGAGATCAAAATATTGAAAAAGAAAGTTGTTGATCTAACATAAGAAAATGAAGAGAAAATCAACAGACTAAAAAATGAAATCAATTAATCAAAAGAAGAAAAGAAGGAAGATGATGTCTCAAGCAAAAACCTTGCATATCTAAAAGAACTAAGGAAAAACTATGTCAATCTCAAAATCCAACTTGAAGAAGCCAAAAGGAGATAAGAGGTAGTAAGGAATCAGTTGGACAAAAAGGAAGAATATTGTCATGAGATATAAGCAGAAGTTGTGAATCTTAGAAAAAAGGTTGAGAAGTCAGACACCCAAAACAAGTTCTTGAACAACTCCATGATCCTGGATGAGATATTGGATAGTCAGAGATCACCATATGACAAATCTGGACTTGGATACAATAAGGAAGAGATCAATACTCCTAAGAAATATGATGCAGGTCCTTCATTTGCAAAAAATGAAGACAGGTCTGACAAAACTCCTTCATATGCAAAACGTGAAAGCAAGCATGACTCAGGTTCTTCACGTTCAAGAAATAAAAGAAACACTACAAAATTTAGAAGATCAGATAATGGAAGACATCCAGAAGCTATTCATAGACCTCAAAGCAATTTCAGAAGAGAGACACCTTCATGGATGAATCAAAGAAGGTATGAGAGTATCTTTAACGATTATTGTTTTTCTTGTAATGTATATGGTCATAAAGCCTTGGATTGTAGGCATCATGGAAGAAAACAAGTCAGTAGGTTTAACAACAGTATAATATATTAGAACTGCAATCATTTTGGACATATTGTTGCACATTGTTACACTATGATATTCTATAGTTGTGGTGGATATGGCCACACAGCCTATAACCGTTGGAGCTCAAGAAAACAATCAATGAGAAATGCATCATACAATATGAAAACAAGAGTAAATAAGAAAATATGGAAAAGAAAATCTAAAGTACCAAATAAGAAAGATGAAGAAAAGATTGTTCCTGAATTTGATGAAGTTAATAATAGGAGTTTGGAGGATGAAACTTCTAATAAGGAATATTCTCAAAACAAGGATAAAGAAGCTTCTGGTGTACATAATAATGACGTTGAAGATGAATCCTCAACGCTAGAACAACATGAAGAAGTTACAGATAAACCCATTGTGCAAACAATCTTAAGGTCATTACCTATGAGATATGATGCAAATATTTCTTCAATTCCAGATAGATCCGATCTAAATACACTCACATTTTATCAGCTCCATGGAATCTTTACAGCATCTCAAATGAGAACAGGGTATGATAAATTAACAAAAGATGAAACAATATTCAAAGCATCTGAGACAAAGATAAATCAAGAGAAAAAACCTCAATCCAACCATCATGAAGAATCTGATGTGGAAGAAGTCAATCTCATTAGAAAACTTTAGAAAGGATCAAGGAAGTACAAAGGCAAGCTTCTTTTCAAATGTTTTAACAGTGGAAAAGTTGGTCATTTTGCATCCAAGTGTCCCTATCCCAAGGAGGACCCTGAAGATGAAGAAAATAAAAAATTGGTATCCTAGTTAGAGATCGATGGACAAGACCAAGGGTTGTTTGAATAAAGATGAGCTACAATTGCGCAGTGTTCCAGTAGGACAACGACATTCACAAAGAAACATTCTGATGTACAAAATGAGGTAAATGGCATTCCGTAAAGATAACAAGAAGAGAAACCCTGTCAAGAAAAACTATCCTTCTAGAAACAAAGAAGGGGAACAGTCAGTAAAAACTCAAGGGCAGTTCTGGCTAAATAAATAAATAAATAAAAAATCGAAAGTAATTAGATTAAGTCTTGAAAAGACTCAATCACTAAAACAAATTGTATCAAGAAGACTACTCATATGAAACACAAAATTCCCAAGTAACTAAGATAAGAAGTTAGTAAATCAATAGGGGATGTAACCTTGTCAGGAAGATCTACCTTTTCAGATATAAAAGGGGAGAGTAGTTAGAAGCAGAGAGAGAGCATATTGACAGGGGGATTCATTCGTTCATGAAATAAAAATGTTGATTACAGGAGGAGATACCAGTGGATAGAGAAGTACTTATACAGACAGATCATAGGAAAATAAACCCTTTTCCATTGATGTCAAAGGGGGAGAGAAACCTCATATAAATGAAAACTTCATATAAAGTAAAACTTCATAAAAGGAAAGCATCAACACAGGGGGAGTTTTTGTATATGAAATTAATGGGTTGACCTCAATGACAAAGGGGGATATTGTTGGAAATATTGTCATTAATGTCAACAATCCATGTGATGATCTATTGTTAATGATGAATAACCACAGTTGATATTTTCATTGATGTCAACAGTCAAGTGATGATCTATTGTTAAATGATAGATGACATTGTCATTGATGTCAACAGTATATCAGTCAACAAGAAGATAGAAAATGCAGAGATCGATAACGAAATCTCAGGAGGAAGAGCGAACATGTAGTCAAAAGATCAAAACTTTCTATAGGTATATCAGTTAGCAGAAGATGTCAAACAATGTGTAGAGATCGAAAGAGAGAACAAGATTCAAAAATGTCTACAGGTATATTAGTCAACATAATATGTCAAACAGTGTGCAGAGATCGAAAGAGAGAACAGGAGAAGCGAATAATCGAAAGATCAAAGGCTCAGAAGGAATAACACATTGCACAGAGAGGAAATCCATGACTATTATTGATCACGATAGGATAAAAAATGATTAAATGATCAAAATTTATGAAGGAAGAATGGATTGTAGAGATGTCATCGGGATCAATGAAAATCCTGAACAGTTGATCAATGCGCAGAAAATGTGAGAAGCCTCAGTAGCCATCCAATCAGAATGAGAAGCTCAGCAGTCGTCCGATCAAGAGTTTGACCATGTTGATCGTTTGATACAATGCACATCGCTCATTTGAGTGACCGTGAGTTTGAGGAACATTGAAATATTGTGACCGTTGATATGCTTCAAGAATACCCGTCAGTCATCGGATCCAGTGGAGTTGCAAGGAGGATAAGCCCATGAGTTAGTTAACACTCCAAAGTAGTGAAATGATCTGATCCATTGGATAAAGAGGACAAGTGGCAAGTGATTGGAATTTCGCTGACTCACAGATCAGGAAAGTCAAAGACAGTGTTGCATGAAATTGTGAAACGCGAAATCGCAATATGATCTGGACCATTGGATCATGGAGGGTCATGGACCGTCGATCCAACGTAAGAGGATATCAGAAAATGGAATATTGGGCAATCGGGAATCGAAAGATTTGGAGTGTCGAGGAGTCAAGGATACCAAACTTACAAAATATGAAATACTGAATATATCCTAGCCATCGGTTGGAAGGGGAGCACGTGGCACAAGATTAACGAACTCGGGAATAAGGGATTTGTGATCCATAGAATCAACAACGAGAGTTGTTCAAAACCTTGAAATTCGAAGCTCCAAAGTAAAGGAGGAAGACACGTATCAAGGTCCACATCATCTCGAGTGATTTCAATGACATACCACATCAACAGAGCATGCCAGCAAGGACACGTGGCTCAATCAGAAAGTGACAAGTGTCAAATTGAAATTGGCATTTCAGACACATGTAAGTCAAAAATCAGAGTGACACGTGGTAGCTACTCGGCACGTGCCAAGTCATCAAGTGACGTCAGCAGGTTTACATCATGTCGCGAGTTTCTACTTCGGGAGTTTTTCATAGTAAGCAAATAATCTAATATCTCGAAGTCCCGAATGCCGAAATTTCGAAAGGGACACGCGTTAGTAGAGTTACAACTTCAGGATATTTGACATGCTGGATGTCACGAAGACCCGATGGGTAAAGCACCAAAATTATGACAGCCATCCATCTCAATGCATGATTAAGTCAAAGATGTCAGATTTAGTAGTGTAAGGAGGAGTGTAAGGTCTAAAGCGGACCGTTGATCTGTCTTCTCGAAATAAACATGAAACATCCGATTGTTTCGACGATATCGTAATTGGGAGTTCTAAAGTATTGGAGGTCATGAAGACTCATTGGGAAAAGCACCGAAACTCCGACAATCGTCCATCTCAGTGGGGAATATGAACCGTTTGATTGTTTCGGTGATTTCGTGATCGTGAGTTTTGTAATATTGGAAGTCACGATGACTCGAAGGGAAAAGTGTCGAAATCCCGTCAGTCGTCCATCTCGTTAGGAAATTGAATCATGACCGTTGGAACAATAAATGCTCAGGAGCTCGTATTTCCTAAGCGTGAGGTCACCGTCATTGGTCATATGTTGTAAGAGTTTTTAAAAGGAAACTATGAACAAGTCGCTATATTCGGTAATCCCGTGTTTCTGTAATGATCGGTCATATGAAATGGCTTGAAGGAAGCGCCTCAATAGTATCTGGTCTCTTTGAAATTAATAGAGATCCATGAACAAGTATAAAGGATAAAATTTATCCATGCTGTGATCAATTTATGAAAGGTATTCACGGTAAAGATAATTAAAATGTGATAAACTCATGACAAACTAAAATGAACCGATTCACAGTCATGATTAAAAGAGAATAAATCATGAAAATATGAATAAATAATAAAAAGAAAGAATGATATTAATTAAAGTTTAGATTATCATTTTAAATGAAAAGGTACAATGGTTCAAATAAATGGACACGTTGTTTTAAATTTCACACCATTTTGAAGATTATATAAACAAGAAAAAGTGGTGAGAAGAATGTGTCTCTACAGTCCAGATCAGAATATAAAAAAAGTTGAAGAAGATTCCAAGAAGATATCAGAGGAAAGAAAATGTGAATTACAGAGAAGATGAAATGCGATGATGAGTGTCTTATGATATACCTCTGATCATAAGATCGAATTGATTCTATAACGGATCACTACTACTGGAGTTAAATAAACTCTAGTTGGATAGACTGGGTTCTATCAACAAGCTGGGACTTGCAGCAAGCTAGGTCTTACGCCAAGCCGGGTCTTGGCAGAGAGTTGGTGCTCTTCGAGGGGTTGGTGCTCCTTACTTTAGTTGGTGCTAAAATAAAATCCTCTCACATATATTCAAATTACTATGTTCATATCAATAAAAAGTTTATAAAAACCTCTGGTGTCTCTGTGTTTATTGTAATTATGATGTAAGTTTTCTTAATCTGTTCAATTATGTTTTAACTAGTAACTTGTGAAAATAAATTGTTAAAATAATTCACACACTAATTCAACCCCCCCCCTCTTAGTGTTGGTCGTGTGTTCTTCAGTACCTCGGTACATTCTGGTACAGTCTATTCTCGTGGTTTTTGAGTAGCTAAAAACGTTGTTAAGGGCCTCAAAAATGTTTTGCAAAAAGATGACCTTCAAACAATGTAAAATGTCATAGAAATTCGCTTGTTTTCTACTATTGTAGACCATCCAAACGACTTCGTACACATAAATTTGAACCTGTACGCCCATATTTAGCATGTGCATTAACTATAAGTTTTAAACCTGTTAAGTAAAGCAATGCATATAGATTCTTAAGAAATACAAAAATTAATCAATGGCTCATACGCAGAGTACACAGAGATTTTATACCGGAAACCCTCAACCGGGAAAACCTTTCTTATTTTCATTATATAAAATTTCACCATTCACCATACAATATATACAATGTTTTTAGGTATTCCGTAGATACCAAAACCCTAATCCCTTAATCCGGGATTAATTTACAAATCCGCTAAAAATAACAAAAACCACCCAAAAAAAAAATTCAGGGCATTGCCCCGGGCTACCGCCCGGTGCCGAACGCTATGCGTAACCGGGGGGGCATACCTCCCCCTCCCTAGGACCCCCCTAGGAAAAAACATGGCAGAGCTCTAGGTGAAGGGATCGTCAGGCGCAGTTGTCGTATCTAATGCACTCACACACACACACATGCAAAGAATATAACACATACCCAACATTCTCCCACTTGTTGTTTTCTTTGCATCCAGGGGTCCAGGGGATTATATAGTCAACAATATAGGGAAGCAATGCCCATTGTTACTCTACACCAGGAGAACTTTTCTGTTCTCACGGATTTTGTCA
>SNQJ01S0152038.1:0-12670 GCA_010110895.2 Picea sitchensis | reverse complement strand
TTTTTCACCTCATCTCTTCAGATAACAAGGATGCAACTACATCCTCATACTTCAATGTAGATTGAGTGGTACTACCTATAGCTACAACCAGATTATCCCAAGAGTCTGGCAAAGAACATAACAAAGTAATAAACTTATCTTCTACTGCAATCGTAATATTAACAGATCCAAGTTGACTTACCAGAGTATTAAAGGCATTTAGATGTTATGTCACAGAATCTCCATCTTCCATCCTAAGATGATACAACTTCTTTTGAAGAAACAACTTGTTTACCAGGGACTTTGATTGATACAAATTCACTAACTTATCCCATAGTTCCTTGGCTATAGATTCTCCCGAGACATTCAACAACACCGAATCTGCCAGGCAGAGTCGAATATTACTCCTTTCTCTTCTGTCCAACTTGTCCCAATCTTCCTTCGACATACCAATAACTGGTGTACTAGTAGTTTGTGTACTAGTAGGTTGTGTACGAGTAGACTGTGTGCTTGTAGATGGTGTACCAGTAGGCTGTGTACTAGGATCCACAGTGATCCATTGTTCTTTGTCTACAAGAAGGTCCTCCATCTTGAGCTTCCATAGCTCAAAGTTTTTACCGTTGAACTTCTCTATCTTGATTCTAGATGAGCTCGCCATTCCTCTTTCTTTACTCGAATCTCCACTACAAAAGCTCCCACTAAAACCAGGTTTATCACAGACCCAAGATAAACTTGATCTATCAATACTGAGCCAAACCCTCAGCAACAAAGGCGTCCCTCTGAAGCAAAAAATGAGCTCTGATACCACATGTAAGTTTTAAACCTGCGAAGTAAAGCAATGCATATAGATTCTTAAGAAATATAGAAATTAATCAATGGCTCATACACAGAGTACACAGAGATTTTATACCGGAAACACTCAACCGGGAAAACCTTTCTTATTTTCATTATATTGAATTTTACCATTCTCCATACAATATATACAATGTTTTTAGGTATTCCGTAGATACCAAAACCCTAATCCCTTAATCCGGGATTAATTTACAAATCCTCTAAAAATAGAAAAAACCGCCCAAAAAAAATTTTTGGGGCATTGCCCCGAACGCTGCACGTAAACAAGGGGGGGCATACCTGCCCCCCCCTGGGACCCCCCTAGGAAAGCGACCGATGCACACAGCAGAGCTCTAGGTGAAGGGATCGTCAGACGCAGTTGTCGTATCTGACGCACCCACACACACACACATGCAAAGAATATAACACATAACCAACATTAACACCATAAGGTAGTGCATCCTCCATGCACCTATAATCAATGTGGATCACTTCTCTGTTGCGCCAATAACTCGTGCACACTTCTTTTTTGTCGCGAGCCAATATCCACCAAGCACAATTTTGATACTTGCACTAATACTTGTTGCATGCAATTTTTGGTGTCGTACACTAATATTCTTCCCGCATTTTAATCTACGCATTGCACCATGCCAAATTTTAGTACGTCTCCATCGCAGCCGATTAATTCGTGCACACCATCAACTAAACTATCGCACGATAACATTTACCCAAATTGTGTGCAGCAACAAAATTTCTCTCCACTCTACCAATACTGCGCACACCACACTCACCATTATTATGCATGTGCACACCGTGCATGCCAATATATATATACATTTTTTTCACACAATACCACTCTACACCATGCAACGCCAAACTTAAGTGCACATACTTGTGTGCCAATATTTTTCCTCACAATGTCAAATTTAAGTTCTCATACCCACGCGCCAATATTTTTCTATGTTCACCCGCACGCCAATATTTTTCCGCACAGCGCCAAATTTTAGTGTTCCCACCAAAACACCATTTTTTTTTGTGCAATGCCAAATTTTAGCGCGCTCACCCGCACGCCAATATTTTTTCATGCAGCACCAAATTTTAGTGCATGCATCCGCACGCCAATATTTTTCCGCGCAACGCCAAATTTTAGCGCGCGCACACACACACCAATATTTTTCCACATATCACAATATTTTCACTGTGCATCATGCATGTTTAGTGCACCCACCTACGCACATTCATTTTTATGCACATCAATATCTCATGAATTCCACTGCCGAAATTGAGGCTTTTGCCTAATGTTTTCCCAAACTCAATTCACGAATTGAGAATTTTAATCAACTAATCTCACTCTATCTGTCATGGATTCATTGTAACTTCAAATTCGACCAATTCCATGTCTGAATTTTCTAGAGAGGATATTAAATCAATAATTTTTCACCACTTGGAAAAATTTCTCAATTTTCCCATGAATTTAACAACAAAAATTGGGGCGTTTTCCCAATTTCATGCGATTGCTTCTAATTTTTACCATGGATGCTATGTAACTTTAAATTCGGCCACTTTGAAATCAATCCTGTGTGAAATTTCACTTCAACTCAACTTGATCGGCCCATCTAGGCTCAGTGTTGAAAACTAAAGCTCTAATATCATATTGTAACATCCCGAGCATCTATCTGGGCTATGCCACGTAACATTTTTCGCACTGTATGCAAATTAAAACATATACAATAGAAACTCTTGCGGAACTTTATATATATAACTTAAAATACAAAAATACATTATGTAAATGCACAGATTCATATGGAAATAACAATAAACATATACATGTAGCATAGACAACCAATACCCATTAATATAACGACAGGTACAACCCACACAGACAAAAAACCCATAAAAATAAACACATAATGAATAATGCATCATGTAATTTAACACACAATTGACACTTATCTTGGTAAAAATATCACCAACTGCGTGCATACCTTCCATGAACCTCCCATCCTTAGACCACACTGTTCGTCACTCTCAAAAGTGGGTCACCCCGAGCTAGGACTAAACTCCACCCGGGTAAAGGGATTCCTAACTAGGATGACATATCTCAGATCATAGGAAAGACATTGTCATAGGTGCCAACTCAAACTAACAATCTACACTCCCTCTTTCTCCAAATGACTGTCCCACCCCAGGAAGTGTGCCCCTTCTCTGCTCAATAGTCCCTCGCCTGCCCCACTTCCCTTCGAGGGCTTCAACAACAGGCCAGACAGGAAGTCTCAGAACTCTATATTTATAGTTTAGCACCTTCATTAAATCAATTCCCAACAATTATCTCACCTAGAGAGAAATTTATCACGGGTCTGACAACCCGCCTCTTCAGTATCCCACGGGCCTGATAACCCGCGTTTTCAGTCCAAATCCCAAGATAACTAGGAAAAAAAAAAGGTATGGGTACAAATATAGGTTCAGGTATAGGTACAGGTACAGGGGAGTACATTTCAATGAGTGTGTGAATGATGATGGAATGATTGAATGAATGATGGAAACATGAACTAACTCCAAACTATATCTATGCATGTTCCCAACTTGACACTTGTCATGTTGGGAGCTATGTTGGCCCACTTGTCCCCATCCTTACAACTTAGAATAAAATAATTATCCATACATTATAATTTAAGGAATATTAATATAATATTCCTTTTTGGCTTAAGCTCCCTAGATTAGTGCCTTTTCCTTAACTTTTATCCCCCCCTTTCCCTAACTAGTGGAGTTTAGTCCCCCATACTCTTTTATCGTGGTCGTTCTACATGCAACGATGTATTTTATATTAATGATAAGACATATACAAAAATAGGCTCACTAACCTTTAACATCTAGGCTCTCCAGCCTGATCATCACATAAGACTTCTAGCTTATAATAAAATGGCTCACCGGCCTATAAAAAACAACATATACACAAAGGCTCACTTGCCTCAAAATCTCATGCACTTAAGTTTTTTGTGCACAATATCCTGGAATGTGAACACTTGATCATTTTATTGTGCAGTACATGTGCGCACTATACCATGGAAGGTGCATACAAAAATGATATCAAACAACTCACCATCTTAATTACATTTTCATTCACATTTACAATTGGGTTTGGACTAGGGGTATTACAATCCCCTCCTCTTATTTATCCATTGTCTTGAGTGAATTATGTACACATATACAACCAAAAGTTCAAAAATCCTCAAAAATCCTCATGCTCCCAAATAGCGTCCTCAAGACAGCATCAGGTCCATTGGACCTTTACAAGCCCTATGGCTTGATTTCAGAGCTCGTTTATTTTCTGGTCCAGAATGTGTACTGGATGTACCTAGAAAGCGCCTTCTTGCTCCACCTGAATCACATTCCAATCATTAACATGATTAGCATCAGGTAGATATTTCTTGAGCAATGATACATGCAAAACATTATGAACAGACATAGATGTAGGCAATGCAATCATATAAGCTACTATACCAATCCTCTCTAGGATTTCAAATGGCCCACAATAGTGAGCTGCCAACTTTGAACAATTTCCCAACTTCAGGGAACTTCTGTTGGCCTTCACTTTCAAGAATACATGGTCCCCCACTTTAAATTCCCTGTGAGTTCTGCCCTTATCAGCATAGCTTTTCTTCCTGTATTGGGCAACCTTTAAATTTTGTTTTATTTTCAACATTTTCTCCTCCATTTCCCTGAGTAAATCTAGCCCAACCACTTCCCTATCTACTGGGTTGTCCCATCTTACCGGTGTGTTGCACTTCTGCCATAAAGTACCTCAAATGGGCTCATCTTTGGAGATGTTTGGTACCCATTGTTATAAGAAAACTCTACTAAGTGTAGGTAGTCTTCCCATTTTTATGGTTTATCCATGACATACAACCTCAACATATCCTCAATCACTTGATTCACCCTCTCTGTTTGTCCATCTGATTATGGATGACAAGCTATGATAAAATTCAAATTTGTTCCAAATACCTTAAATAATCCCTTCCAAAATTTTGATGTAATTTATGGATCTCTGTCAGACACAATTGTCTTGGGTATACCATGTAATCAAGCAATTTATCTCATATAAACATCAACAATGTTGGTTTCCATGTGAGTGAGATTTACTGGAATAAAATTGGCATCTTTAGTAAGCTTATCCACCACTAGCATGATAGAATCATGTTGCTTGTGATGAAATACATTGTTACAACTTCCCATTTCCACTCAGGAATGGGTAATGGTTGTAGCAAACCAATTGGGTGTCTATGCTCAACTTTTATCTTTTGACATTCCAAACATTTGACAATAAAATCAACAACTTCCTTCTTCATGCCTGGCCAATAATATTGGCTCTTGACAACTGCAATAGTTTTCTGATAACCTGGGTGCCCAACATAAGGTACATTATGCTTTTCTCTCAATATTATGTTTTTCAATTCATGGTAATTTGGTACATAAATTATGCCCCTGTATATGAGAGTTTCATCATTTTCTAGCTTATAGTCTTCAATTTTCTGCTGCAAATTACCTTGTTGTAATTTTGCCACTAATTCCTTGTATTGAAAATTTAATTTTTATGCCTCCAAAATTATGTCTTTCAAATCTTATTGGTACATGCTAATGGTTGTAGCATGCAACTCATGCACTCTTCTACTTAGTGCATCAACCACTTTTTTCTCTTTCTCCTTGATATGCTTTATATCGAAGTCATATTCACTATGGTTGCCAACTCCAACTCATGAGTGGTATAGTGTATTTCATGCTCCTTCAACTTCCTTGATTCATAACATACAACAATCCTGTTTTGACTAAGGAATCCACCAAGTCCTTCTTTACAATCATCTATGCATACAATGAAGTCTTCATTTGGATCTGCAATCCTTAAAATTGGAGCACTAGTTAATAATTTCTTCAAGTGTTGGAAACTCTTTTCACAATTCAACATCCACTAAAACTTCACACCGTTCTTTTGCAAGGAAGTGATTGTGTGTGAAATATTTTAGAATCCTTCAATAAATATCCTATAGTATCCTACAAGGCCCATGAATGATCTGAACTTTGTCACATTCTTTGGTGTTGACCATCCTCTAATGTATTCTATCTTCTCAGGATCCACTGTTATCCCATCCTCTGAAATGATATGTCCCAAATAATGAATTTTCATATGATAAAATGAACATTTGCTCAATTTGGAATACACCTAATGCTCCTTTAATACTTGTAATATCATCCTCAAGTGGTGTTCATGCTCTTCCTTTGACTTAGAATATATAAGAATGTCATATAGAAATACAATTGAAAACTGATCTAAGTATTCTCTGAAAATACCATTGATTAAACACATGAAGACGGCTGGTGCATTTGATAATCCAAAGGACACCACTGTGAACTCATAATGAGCATACCTTGTTCTGAATGTAGTCTTGTTGATGTCTTCTTATTTAATTCTTACTTGATTATAACCAGACATGATATCAATCTTGGAGAATATTTTTGCATCTTCCAATTGATCAAAGAGGTCATCAATCCTTGGCAAGGGATACTTATTCTTCACAGTTACCTTGTTCAACTGCCTAAAGTCAATGCAAATTCCTAATGTTCCATCCTTTTTCTTTACAAATAAAATTGGGGCACCTGTTGGCCCTTGGGTATGGAATCAAGTGAAGATCAAGGAAGAAGAGGTAAAATGTGAACTTCGCGGGAGACATAGTGACTGTTACTGGTTCAAAGTAAGAAAAAAAGAAGAAAAGAAGGAGCAAAGCCCAAGAAAGCTAGTCATTGGATGAGGAGATCAAGGATAGATAGCAAGGTATATGGATCGAGGACAAATCAGATAGCGGGAAAAGCCACCGTTAACACCGAGTGGGAAGACAGGAGAGACAAGTT
This sequence comes from Picea sitchensis, assembly GCA_010110895.2. Lineage (NCBI taxonomy): Eukaryota > Viridiplantae > Streptophyta > Pinopsida > Pinales > Pinaceae > Picea > Picea sitchensis. The sequence goes on along the minus strand of SNQJ01S0152038.1, from coordinate 5,959 downwards.
GGTGAAGCCCGGGAAAAGAGGGTCAAGTTGACCTAGGCTTTTAGACACCTAGGGTTTGTATATCTAGGGTTTTTACACCTAGATCTCGACCTAAGGCTCTTAGTGAGGGACTATATTGTATAAATAGAGGTCGATAGGACCTAGGTCGGGTCGGTACTGTTGTTGAGGATTTTTATTGATTGTTGTTCATTGAGAGAATCTTGTATTTTGAGTGAGAGAAGTGTTGAGAGTAAGAGCCTTCTAGCATTGTAAGATATTCAGTTGGGTGCGAAGATCAAGTCCTGCATCTAGGTACACAGGATAGGGAGAGAAAGAGAGAAGAAGAAGAATATCTGCTAGCAGAGAGCGCAGACAAGAACTGTAAGATTTACCTTAATATATCATAAGCACAATTTTTTGGACGTAGCCCTAGGGAGAGGGTGAACCACGTATCTCTGGTGTTATGTGTGTGTGATTGATGCTTTATCTTTGTCTTTGATATATTGTTATTGCATTATTGGATTAGATCATATCTATAGAATGTGGAGTAGATTTTAGTGATAAGTGAGCTAGGTATACTGCGTTGTATTGTGTTAAGATCCCCTTGATATTCCCCTAGTTGTAGACATATTAGTCCTGCAACCCCCCATAGCTAATTCAGGTGAGACTGCATCTACTTCACAGGTGTTTCTGAAAGGGCCAGTAGTTAGGGCTTGTTGGTGCGCTCTTGGAGTGAACCTTGGGTCTGCCCTTGTGCCAAAAAATGGTTCTGTTTCCGGGACCAAAATCTTCGTGAGGGAATGTCAAGGTGGTTCCCATCGAAGACAGAGATTCAAAAGTGGGTAAAAGATCAAGAGAGGGACTTCGCTGAAGCCCAAAACAAGAACCCTAAGCTGAGTAGTGAAGCTTGGTTACAAATACACATTTTCACCGACATCCACGAGATCTTCTTTAGAGGAATCCATCAGGAGTTGTTTGAGTGGTTGGCTAGGTTAGCTGATACCCAGTTCGAGATCAGATCTAGAACCCTTGTGGTTTGGATGTCGACGTCGATCCACAAGGTTAAAATATTCGACAACACTGTATCCATAGCAGTAGATCATTGGCTTGATAGTACCATTGGAGGGTATATCACCAAATTTGTTGTCGACGGAGTAGAGTCGTATAGCCAAGACGAGAGATACTTTTTCAAAGGACCCAGAGGAATTTTTTTTCATTTTTTGAAGTTAAGAATTAGGATGATCTTGCATGAGAAGAACATTCTAAAGATACAGTAGATCGGTTGAAGCCAGAAAATCTAATTTTCAAAAATTCGGACAACGACAACGACACAGAAGATGGACATATGCGCAGTGGGAGAGTGTTTAGAGGGTTTCACCCTGAGAACCTGTTCAAGAAAAACTATGGAGAAGAAGGTTTCTACAGTGGGGAAGAGGCAGATATGACATACAAAGAACATCCAGAACCCTCTATTTCAGAGGAAGGGGCAACTGAAGAACTTCGCCAGGGCGAGCCAAAAAACTCAGGAACTGTGTAGACTACTAAAGTAAGTATCATTAACCCTCATGTTGTTTCAACAGCACTAGGAAATCAAAGTAATCAGAGTCATCAGATTCCTCAGAGTGTTACTACTAGCAGTTCAACATCTACTCAGACAGGAAACCCAGGTAGCTCTATGGAGGATGAGATGAGGTTCCCTATCTTTAGAGGGGATGGATTTGAAGATCTAGATCAACACTAGTTCTTGTGTGAAGTTGTGTGGAATATTAATAATGTCACTGATGAGGCCGTCAAAAGAACCCAGTTCAACACTACTCTTAGAGATCGCGCACTGAACTGGTACATGAAGCTTGTCCAAGGACTTGCACAGCCCCAACCATTGACTGAGATCAAGAACACGTTGATTATAGAATTCAAGAAACCCAAATCAGAGTCACAATTTATTACAGAGCTAAAGGAGATCAAACAGAAGGTTTCCGAACTTGTCTGGGAATTCGATCAGAGATTCAAGACCTTAACAGGTCAATTAACTTTTAAGATCCCAGATGAATAGAACAAATAATGGTTCATCACTGCACTATTACCACACATCAAAGTTCCTCTGATGCAACAGAAAATTGCTTCACATTCTGAGGTGTTGGAGATCACCATGAATCTTGAATCAACCCCTATGGGAGAATCTAGCTCAGGTATGAGCCATATGTTGAGCCAACTGACCAATTTGTCTTTACAGGTCAAAGACATAGATAAGGATAAGGGAAAGGACAAAAGAGAAGACATTTGGTGTGTCATATGTATATCAGAGGGCCATGATAAGGAACATTGCCCTATATTTCATGAATATTTGGCCTTAGGAGCTCCAATCCCCTTGAAGCAAGTCACGTTGCCCTGGTGCGAAGTATGCAGAAACTGACATCCCTCTGGTGAGTGATATTACATGTAGAAGTATGTTCAGACACCTACAAACCTATATTGCACCTTCTATAAGTTAGTAGGGCATGATGATAGAGATTGTAGGGCCTATGACCTCATGCATGAAAGGTCAAGAGATGTATACAAGATCCAAGGTGAAGTACAACAAGAAGGAAACACTACGCAGTACAATTCCCCGAGAAGAGGAAAATTTCAATCCTCGCAGTGGATACAGAGGACAAGGACGAGGAGGAGGAATGGGCTGAGGCTAAGGAATGATAATTTCTTATAACTATGCATAGCCAGGACACTTAGCAAGGGATTGTCAGAACCCTTGTACTACTTGCAGTTATTGCAACTCTTTTGAGCATGTTATAGAAGATTTCTCTATGTTGCTAGTTAAGCTTCAAGAAAGACGAGGACCTCAGTATAACCCACAAGTGCAATTGATATATGTTGAACCTCGTGGAGAATATCCGAGATTCATTGTTATTAATCGAGGAGGCATTGTTATAGGAGAATATAGAGTGACCCAGGGAAAGACTACAGATAACTCAGGAGTCAGAAAACTACGGAGAAGACTCAAAATTTTGATGCCAATAAAGAAATACGAACATTTGAAGATGCAAGGAAAGAATTTAGAAGAGATCAAGGCTCATCATCAAGAACATGGCCAGAAGTAAGAGAATATGGAATGCCACTGGTATTCGATCAGTCTTCTTTTCCGAAAAAGGGAAAAGAGGTAAGCAAGCTCATGGAATTTCTATATACTTGTATTAAGCTAATCCAGGATGAAAACGTTGTAAGGGAACTTCAGAATTTAATCAAGCAATATGAACTAGGAAAKATAGACCCCTTGTTGAATAGGGAAATACACCAAATTGGGAAAAGGAGAAGGACAAACAAAGAATTACACTTGAATGCTCAGATAGGAGAGTATGACATAGACTATGTGGTCCTGGACTTAGGGTCGGAGGTTAATTTCATGACAAAGAAAACTTGGGCACTGATGGGAAAACTGAAGTTATTATATTCCCCTATAAGGCTTGGGATGGCTAATCAACAAGTTGTCAGCCCATTTGGACGACTGGAGCATGTCCCTGTGAACATCAACGGAGTAAGGACCTTTGCAGATTTTAAGGTCATTGAAATTGTTGTTGACAATTGCCCTTACCCGACACTGTTAGTAATTGATTGGGCCTTCAACAACTCTACTGTTGTTGATTTGAAGAAGATATGTATGCCATTTGAAAGAGACGGCCTAAGGGTCATTTTATCTTTAGATCCAGATGAAGGTCAGAGATACACAGAACCCATCAGAGAAGAAGACAATGCATATGAATTGGAGAATATCTACAAACTGACAAACATATAACAGGATTACATTAATCCTACGGTTGATGGGAATCTCAGCTAGTGAAGTGACAATGTATGCTCATCAGACTAAGAAGAAGCACTGGAAAATTGAAAAAATCAGATGTATGAAGTATCCACAAGAAGGTGTGCCAGGATGACCAGAGAAGTTCGTTGGATTGGTACAACGGTGAGAAAATTACCCACCTTTGATGGTTTGAATCCATTAGAGACCTTCTTGTTGGACTTTGAAGCAAGTGTACCAACACAACAAAGACTGTTGGCAATGGATGAGGCCCTGAAAGCTACACTAGAAAGATGGTGGGGGACGCACAAAAGCAATATTGCAGACTGGGTACAATGTCGAACCTTGATGACAACGCAGTTCTCAGCCCAACTAGAAAGCTACGAAGTAAGGTATACTGGTCGAAGTTTCCCAAAGGACCATGTTCGAAGCTGCGAAGAAGCCTGGAGTGACATTACTTGAGAACAATGGGTGCACAGATTCATTAACAAACTGGACACGACCCCTATCAAATGGTACCTTCAAGTGGAGCTACGCCTCGTCACTGCAGAATGGGAAGGTATGATTCAGAATTTTATCACCACCTTTCTATTTGAGAGTGAATATCCTTCAGTAGACCAATCATTACAGATTGTGAGTCAGAATGTATTTGAAGAGGCATCTAGCCTCCCTATGGAACAAGAAGAGGACGAGTGGACAATGCCTCTCCAGAAATTGCAAGGTTGTTACAACATTAATTCAAATGACGATGATAATCCAAGGAAGGTCAACATCGTTGAGATAGAAGGCCAAAGAGATGTGAAAGGACCAGGAGTTGAGCTACCATTTATTGGTCATCCAATCAAGATAACAAAATTCAACATTGGGACAGAGGAAACTTCGAAGCTTGCCAATGTCGAAGATTATTGGGATGCTTCTACCATTGACAAGATTACAGAGCTATTGCACGAATATTAGGACTTGTTTCCAACCAAGTTCACTGATATGAAGGGAATCAAGGGACCTATGGGAGAGATGAGGATACCTTTGAAACCAGATGCAAAACCAGTCAATCAAAGACCCTATAGATTGAACCCAAAATAGAAGGAAAAAGTGAAGATTGAGCTCAACAGAATGCTAGAAGCAGGGATTATTGAACCTATTGAAGAATCAAAGTGGATCATCCCTATGGTGGTACAAGACAAGAAGACAGGAGAAATCAGGATCTGTGTAGATCTTAGGAAGCTGAACGATGCTTTCCTGCATGACCCCTTCCCTACACCATTCATTGACAAAGTGTTATATAATGTGGGAGGCTAGGAGGTGTATTCTTTTACAGATGGATTCTGAGGATATCATCAGATCCGAATTGCCAAGGAGGATCGCCACAAGACCACATTTGCAACAGAATGGGGATCTTACCAATTTACAGTGATTCCATTTGGACTAAATAATTCCCCAACCATCTTCTCTAGGGTGGTGGTTGAAGCATTTAAAGAATTTTTGCATAAATGTTTAGAAGCATATTTTGATGACTGGATTGTGTTTAGTTTGTTGAAAAACCATATTGAATGCCTAAGAATAATGTTGGATAAGTGTAGGCAGTGTCAAATTTATTTGAATCTGAAGAAGTGCATCTTCTTCTCACCATTTGGAGTGTTATTAGGGCATATTGTGTGTAAGAAGGGACTGCTGGTACATCCCTCTAAAATTTCTATTATTGTTGACCTGCCACCTCCTACTTCATTCAAACAACTACACACTGCGCTAAGAAATACGGGATATTACATAAAATTCATTAAAGGATACACCCATATTACATCACCTATGGAGAAGTTGTTGAAGAAATACTGTCAGTTTAGCTGGACAAAAGAATTCCAGCAGAGCTTCGAACACTGAAACAGAAGATGGTCACTACGCCCATTCTCGTTTTTCCATATTGGACTAAAGCGTTTCATGTGCATGTTGATGCATCTTCCATTGCATTGGGAGTTGTGTTAGCACAACCGAGAACATGAGACATCAATCACTCGTTAGCCTTTGCTAGCAGGAAGTTATCCATAGCAGAAATTAACTACACTACCACAGAGAGAGAGAAGGATTGGCCATGGTGTATGCGCTACAAAAATTCTGCCACTACTTATTGGGAGGACACTTTAAAATGTTCACAGATCACTCTGCACTGAAGTACCTCATCAACAAGCCAGTGTT
>SNQJ01S0152037.1:30249-67768 GCA_010110895.2 Picea sitchensis | reverse complement strand
CCACATGCATTTGATATATAGATTAATGGGTTAGAGATTCAATAAACATGTATGCAATAAACCATGAAAACCTCATATGGTGGGACGGGAAAAGTACTTCTTTATTATTAACTTCAACAAATCAACTTACAATGATGAAGCCGACCACTGCTCCACGAACTTAGTCCTGGGCTCCTCTTCAACTGTCCTCCAACTTCTTTTCTCTATCTTTCTCTTTGCACAAGGATGGCTAAAGGGTTGGGACAAAGGGAATGTGCAATCGGGTATAGCTTCTTTACTATGATTCTACTCCTCCAAATGGGACCCATAACCCTTCTTTTATAGGCTAGAAGAAGCTAGTTGTTTGGTCAAACCCTTGGCCATGCATGGTCGGAAGGTTTAGTTAACTCACCCAAAGTCGTGTGTTTCCTCAACAACTTTCCTTTTTTCATTCTTTTGTAGGTACACATGGGTTGTTTTGGGTCAGCTAGCATGTACACATGTGCAATAATAGAGAAGGGCATGTGGGCCTTTATAAAATGTGTTTTTAAGAAGAGTTGTTCAATAGTGTTTTGGCAAAGAAGGAATCTGAGATGGACTGATGCTAGGTAAGCATGTATGGTGCAAATTAGGGTTATAACAGATGCTCCCTAATGTGTGAGGTTAGAAGAGCATCTGATGGATGAAATACATTAAAAATCTTCACCAATGTGCCAAACAAGTGAGCCCAGGGACCAGAAATTGGGAGGTGTCGTCTGCAAAAATAACAATGGTCTCACCCAGGTGGGCATACCCATGCTCGGGATAAAATAAAATCATGGCTACCAATCAAATACATTGTAGATCCATGTCATATAACTATATAAAGTGTAGCCATGAACAATACACAATGAAGCTACATCTCAAAATCAAAAAGATATACGTGTAGAGTATCCATCTTCTTAGAAGCTATTAAGGCCTGATGGCTAGAGATGAGGTCTTCAGAGCTCGAGCAATAACTTTAAAATCTTCAAAACTCAGGTAGGAGTGTAATATAAGTTTATGACTTCACTACCCAAAGGTCTTCGATGGCTCGTCGGTCATGGACTAGAGAATCTTGATGATCAGACTCAAGGCTTCATTGATTTCGAACAAAGACTTGATTGGACGTTCGGGATGGCCAGGCATGAGGGAAAGAGACAAACTGTAGAGGGGCCAACTCAGGCTTGGTAAAAACTTCCCTTGGACAATAGCACAACAAATGATGAGACTCAGGCAGCATGGCATTAACATAAGTTTACGAGGTAGGAGGCAATGCAAACTCTCCATATGTTTGGAAGAATAACCAAATGGAGGAGGACACAACTCTATGTCGCGAGAAACAACTTCCTAAGGTCGTATTAAATCCCAAAGTTTGACAAACAAATGGAAAGATGTTCTTTATCCAAGGGCGACTTATTATGCTGCCAGTAAAGAAAATACTTTTCCCTTCCTCTTTTTGGGGTATATTTGATTTTTTTTGTCTTTTTTTTCAATAATTTTGGAAAAATAATAAAAGAATGTTACGTTACAAAGGAGGAATGAGTGTTGCAAACATACAAGTTCAAGGCACAAGGAAAAGACTGATGTTTAGAGTAAGGACACTCGAGAAAAATCCTCCAGGGGCCAAAGGTTTCAAGACGCAGAGGCAAAGTGCTACAGGGCTTGTGTATAAGGCATGTTTTAGATGGTTCAGTTGAGAGAAACATGGAGCCGACATTAGGCCAAACACATGGGTATGCAAATGAAATTAATAAAACACACAATGGTAACGTCCTTCGATGTGAGTTTAACGAGCCCAGAGAAGGTAAGATCGACAGTTTTTCATATTTACAGACTCTGAAAAAATGTAAAAGGAGACTCCACTGGGGTGCATTTTCCGAAGGTAGTCTAGTTGGTTTGAAAAAGGGGTAAACTAGCACCGAAAAGACGTCTATTCAAAACCATTTTAACGAGTGTGATAAAGACAAGATCACTCGACAATTTTTTCATTTTTAAGGAGTCTGAAAAAATCTTAACTATGGACTCTGCCAGGAATGTTCTTCTGGACCATTTTAACGAGTGTGAAAGAATAAGGTCACTCGACGATCTTTTCAATTTTAGGGAGTCTGAAAAGAGATTAACTATGGACTCTGTGGGGGTTCCTTTTTCATAAATTTAGTCCCTCGGTCCCGAAAAAGGTTTAAAATGATACCTGAGAGTACTCTTCTAGAGAATTGAAGTTCCTTAGAGTATACCTTTGTTCGTACAGTTGACCGTCCGGACCGAAAAAGGGGTAAACTACCGTCGGATAGATGTGACTTTCAAATTTCAGTTTAACGAGCGTAAAAGGCCACAAGATCGCTCGACAATATTTTCATGTTTAGAGGGTCTGAAAAGGGATTAAAAGAAGACCTGTTATGTCTTTTGGGAGTCTCGAGGGTGAGGTAAAGAGTGAAAAGGAATCATGCAAATGAGGCTCAAACTCGTAATTAGGAAAACAAACAAGGACTCTCGAGCCTACAATGATTAGAGACAACATGGACACCATAATGAAACTAGGATCTACCTAGGGCATCCATGTTCCGGTAAGCTCTACCGCCAACTTGCGACACTTCTAAAGCAACAATGATGGTTTCGTGTCGCAACCTGATGGGATTGGTCCTATGGAAAAGGGATAAAGACAATGAGATACAAAAGTCAGGGTGGAAACCTAACCTACATGCTCGAGTTGATTATCTGAGATTTTTCCATAGACCGTCAAAAGTTACCCAAAACTCAAAAACAATGTCCTGATACCCGATCATACCCTTCCAATGCAACTCCTGAATCACTCTAAATGGTTTTTGGTTTAAATAAAATGATAAGTGGGGCCAAAAATGTGACAAAAAGAGGCCAAAAAGTCTATAAATAGAAGTTGGCAGCTCATTATAACCATTGCTGATTTGGAAATTGACTCTGGAGAAAAAAAAACCCTTGGATAAAAGTGGTGATTATGGGAGCTACAGTGGACAAAACGACCATCTATCAAGACCAAGTAAGTATAAAATCTCTCCTCTTGCAATTTAAATCTTTATTTTTTCTATGGGTTCCAAATGTTGGGGGGACGTCGACCTTCAAAAGGTCATCCCTAGGTCCACATGGGTTGTCTTAGGACAGGCCACATGTACATTTGGGCAGAGTAAAAACTACACGCGTCTACACGTGACTGTCAGCATTACAGCCCGCGTGGACCCCCTTAGTGAAGGAAAAAAATTAAAAAAGAAAGGTTAACCCTCCTAAACTTTGGTGTTTTGTAGGATGTATGTTCAGTGGAGGGAAAGAGAGCATGATGAGGTTAGTGAGTTGGTTGGGGAAGACCCCAATGTTGTGGTTGCCTTAATGCAATGTGGGCTACTCAAGTTCTTCTTATGTCCTTTTATGCAGGCACAACCTAGGCTACTGAAAACCTTGGTTGATTATTGGCATCCTGATGTAGAGGCCTTTATGTTAGAGGGTCAGTCACTGGTGCCCATGGCAGAGGACATATACTTTTTGAGTGACCTCTCCAGGAGAGGGGAACTAGTCAACTTCCAGACATTTCCCTCGGGGCCGCATAACATAGCAGAATTGATAGGACTTTACTGTGAGGCCAGTATAGACCGATCGAGCTCACAGGTGCCCATAAGAAAGATTACTGACTTATCGCTGCAAGAAATTGTGTTTCTTATTGGGCAGATGACTGGTTTTGCGGCTCTACATTAGGCATCCCATGCACAGATGAACTGTGCAGTCCAATGCTTAAATGCACAAATATTTCAGTAGAGCACAACATTGCTAGATTGTATGAAGAGGTAGTTGACAGATTGCTGGTCACGGATGTAGAGGAACTTCCGGTTCAGGACCATTCTATGCTCTTTATTATTTGAAAGAGTTCTGAGCTTTAGTCCTCGAGTAGTGGTACGAGGACATCAGGCCTCTCTTCCTGTAGTTTGTAGATGGGCAGTGTTACTGCCATGACAGGGTGGTGGAAGGACCAATGAGTCCTTTGACGATGATTTCTTTGCTTGGTTGTCACAACAGATCCCAGTCATAGAGGATTACCCTTATGCTAGGATTGATTTCTAGAGAGATCCTAAGATACTGGTACCTCCTGGTGAGGAGCGAGGAGAGATGGGTAAGTTTACATCATTGTTTTTTTTATTTTTATACCAGAGTTTCTAACGGATATGTGTATGTTGTGTGAAAATGTGGCACCAGTGCGACCTGCTGACTATGCAAGGAACAGGCGTCGTCCTTGGCCAGGGGATTATTTGGTGTAGAATTTCCGCCATAGGGGGACCAACAGCAGCAAGAGAGCTTCTAGTCGAGGAGGCTGGGAGGGTGTTGGGACGAGTCGAGCGAAAATTTACTTCGCTCACTTACACATTCCCTATGGTAGAGATTAAGGATCTACCACCATCTATGCAGCCTCATGTAGTGGGGGCACCATAGATGTGGGTCCAATTGTTTTGATGTTTGGCAAACATTGTGGATCGGTACAACTAGGCCCACAGGCCTTGACCATAGTTAGACTTTTCACATGCCGAGAGCACTACTTGTATATATTTTTTGAGGGCATAAGCCCCATGACTTGTTATTGGTCATATGTTTGAGGCACTTGCGTCCACCAATGTACTCTGGTGACTATAATATTATATATGGATTTTTATGTCTTTTTGTGTCTTATGGATCAGTTTTTCCTTTAAAAATGTATTTACATGTTTATGTGTATGTCCTTTCATATGTGTGCGAGATGCCAATCTAAAATTTGATTAGCTAGAGTATTTGTAATTTGGTTTAATCTTCTAGGAACATGAAAATATGTAATATAATCAAAGTTTCATTCTAAGAAACGTACCCTAAGAATAAATGCGATTGTAAATTGAATCCATGAACATAGTAGACTCTATTTGGCGGAACACAACTGAACATCGGGGATAGACCGGAGATGAGAGATACCAAATGGCCAGTCATGAAGAAACTCTATTACTGCGCTATACTCGATGACATTGTTTAATGGTGTCACCTAAGCATATACCTCTAGAAGATAATAACTAGCCTCGAGATGTAAAAATTACCCAATTTGTGCAGGCAAGCCTCCGAGTGTGCTAGCTAGCACCATCTGCAAATCCCATGAACACGTCTGATTCAATTGACATATTCCACAGTGAAGAAAGATAACATAAAAATGACACATCATAATACTAAAGAAACTAGAAAGTAATAGTACAAATACTATACATATGTTACAAAGCGTTAACATGTTGACTTACCTATAATTAATACTTCTTGAGGTAGATCCAATTTATAGGCTCTGCCAAAAAAGATTTCCCTTCAAAGTCTACCAGATGATAAGCACCCCTTTTAAGAACCTCTTTTATGATGAAAGGTCCAAACCGTAGGTCCTGAATTTTCACGCCTAAAGGGTCATATCTTGGTCATAGACGGGACAAAGATGTATAAAAATCAAGGGCGAATGGACCTATCTGTGAGAGCAGATTTATGTTTGTGAAGGCCTTGTTGGCTAGGGCATCCTGACATTTGCTCAAGGTATAATAGCCATTCTTCAAGTGGAAGTATATGGAAATAATTGTACTACGGCTTTAGGGGCGAGATCGACATTCTATTGGCAAGACTACTTCCATCCCATAAGCGAGTTGAAAAGGTGAGAAACCGGTTCCAGTCTTAACGGATGTTAAGTAAGCCCATAATGCCGAGTATAACATCAAATGCCAATTTGACTTGGCGGGATTGATCATTCATTGTAGGATGGTCTTAAGAGATTTATTCACAGCTTCCACTTGACCATTCATTTGTGGGTAGTAGGGTGTTGAATGTTCTTGCCATAACCCAAGCTTTGATGTTAACTCAGTCATGATCTGGTTCTAAAAGTGAAGCGCCATGGTCAGTGATAATCTCTTTCGGGACGTCGAACCTTGCTATTATCTAGTTGAATAGAAAGAAATTAGCGATCTTGCCATCATCTTTAGCGTTAGGATGGAATTCAACCCACTTAGAGTAGTAGTCTACAACTACAATGATAATGAACCTTGTTGAAGGAGGGTTTCATGTAGTGTAATCAATCCTCAAATTGGTGAAGGGACCAAGCTGTGATGGCCAGGGAAACATGGGAGTGGGATGTTCCTCATCTTCAAAGAGATATTTGACGAATTGTACACTTCTTGACGGATTCGATGCAATCTTTGTTTAGTGTCGGCTAGAACTAACTTGCTCGTAAAATCTTTTGGGTTGTTGCCAACCCAGACAAATGGCCGCCACAGGCTCCAATATGGCAATCGTTAAAGTACAATAATTGCTTTATTTCTTGAGTGAGACATGTGCAGGGACCTGATCTACACTTCTCCGATACAATGTATCATCGGTATGAGATAATTCTTAACTTGGTAAAGCATTATGTCGATGCTCATCGTGAGAAGTAGAAGTCGAGCACTTCAAAGTCTATAGATAGATAAGTATATATTTGTACCACGGATCCTAAGATGTGATCAAAAAACATCTCCTCGATACCAAATGACTCTTTAGGCACAACATCACCTAACTCAACAGGAAGTTCCAAAATAAGTTCTGCGAAGACCGGTGACTTTTGGATTTTTCTTTGAAAACAAAATATAAGTCAAACTTCTGAGGATGACTATCAATCTACTGATATTTCCACCTAATGCCATCATTTCAACATATACTATAATGGATTCATGATAGCAATGGCGGTGGTCTTACGAAACAAAACATAATGACGAACTGTTGAATAACGCGACTGCTGCCAACACAATTTTTTGATATGAGAATAATTGAGTTACGGTCCTACAAGGCCTCGACTTAGGTAATAATAAATCACATAGAAAAAGTCATCTTCCTGGACTAACACCATGTCGATGGTTGACTTTGCTACAACAAAGATATAATAAGAAATCTTTTTATAGTTAGGTGGCCAAAGCAGAGGGCCAATCGTGAGGGCATGTTCAAATCTTGAAGAAGAATTGAAATGACATCATCCCAATGAAAGGGAACATATTTCTTGATGGCGCATAAATCCGCTGTGATCTCTCAGCATAGTTAGCTGATGAAATGTCTTAAAAATTAGCCCTTATACTGTAGACTCGCGGAGTTGAAGAAGTTGTGCATGGGGCCCGGATTGCCTCAGCCTTTAGAGGATTGACCATAATCCCTATTGTTGACACTATGAAACTTAACAAATGTCGATGTTGCAAAAAGCTGCACTTGTTTGGATTCAGCTGAATCAGGAAGTAGTGACAACTCTCAAAGATAAGTAAATTAGAGTTGTGTGGGATGATCCGTTCTTTTGTGAGATTGAGATGCTCAATCATCTAAATAGACCTCGACTATATATGGTTGAATTAGGTGGAAAGAAAAGTTCATGGCACGTTGAAAGGTCTCTCCCACATTTTTGAGACCAAAAGGCATCTTCTGAAGAAAATGCCCCATGGACAGATGAATGTCGGTTTGTGTTGGTCTTCAAGTTTGATTTGTATTTGATTATATATCGAAAAACCGTCCATGAAAGAAGAGGCTTCACAACCAGCACATTCATCAATTATCTAGTCGATGAATGGTGTAGGAAAGTGATATGTTTTGGACAAGCCTTGTTCAAATCCGCAATCCCCAATACATACACAAATCATGCCTTGTTTTTAATTGACCGGATTTGACACCCGATGGGTCAAATGGATAGGATAGATAAAACCGACTTTTAGCGGTTTCTCAACTTCAACCTTAATGGTTGCTTCTTTCTAAGGATTAACTAGGCGAAGATTACAGAATAGGCTTGGCATCTGGATAAGTTGTGATTTCATGTTAGACTATTTTGGGATCGATGCCTGAAATTTCCTCATAAAACTAGTCCAAAAATGTCGAAATTCTTTAAATAGATACGTATGATTTGAATCTCTCGGGGAGTAGTCAACTCCGGTAGCTTATTCTCCCGCGATGCTAGGGTTCGAGAGATATTGATAGGTATGGTTTCAGCGATGGTTTCCATATTACCCTCGGCGTAAACCTCATGCGTAGCTAAAGAGTTAATAGGACAAGACCTATCTCCGGTCATAGTCAAAGTGAATTCTCAACCCCGATTCCTCTTAACTCTGATAGGAAGTATGATCTGTGATGAAGATCATCCGAGGGATTTTTTGGACTAGTCATTGCTTCAATTACTTGCCCCGTTAGAGGCAAGACTAATTCTAATGAAGATGCGTGTCGTGTGGATAAATCCGTAAGTGTGGACACAAACCGGTCTCCCTAGATCACGGATCCTAGAACAAAACATGAGAGAATAATACTCTTTCCCTAGATTTTACCTATTGAATGTACTAGGAGGAAAGAATAAGAACATACCCTTATGATGAAAGCTTCCTATGGTCTTTGTTGCTCCTTCTTCACTCCTGTGCTCTTGTGTAGTCAATACCAAGACAACAAAAACCAACCAATGTGAAGAAAGCACAATCTATTCAACGATCCAATCTATGTATATGATCAAGGAGTTATACAATAAAGTGGGATTAGCTTTTATGGGGAAAGGGACATATTGCTGTAATAATTGATGGAAATGAATTACAACCGAGCCTTGATGTTTCAAACTTCCGCTGATGGATCTTGACTCTGTACACACACTTGCTCCCTTGCATGAAGAAGATCAACCACCTTTGATATACTTGCTAGAGTTCTTAGTTGTTGTAGCATCAATCCTTCACGCAATCCTTTTCACTAATTCTCCAATGAATCTCTTGCTTGTTTGCTAACCTTTTCCATGAGAATTCCCTCAATATATAGGGAAAGGGAATGGATTAGTTACTTGGATAATAATGATACCAAAATATAGGGGAATCCAGTACTTAGGTAACCATTCAAATACCATCTCATCCTTCTAGAAGATCCCTTCTAGAAGCAGTCATCTTTTCCTTCTTTAGAAAGAGTTCGCCTAGAAATACAACACGGTCTGAGAACTACCGCCTAGCAATACAACACAGTCGAACTTCTCACCACCGGCTTAAAATTTCAGAATCATGCATTCTGCTTGAGAAAATCTTCTATCGACCCTCTGAGCAGGTCCACAAAATGTGATTTACGGAAAGAGATGAAATTAGCTTTTAGGAAAAAGGATTCTAATGAAAACTTTGAAATACCATCATCAATACATCATCATGATGACCAAAATTGTAAGGTAACAATCAGTGAAGAACCTTGAGCCCAAATAAATCTAGAGGTGGATCTAACTCTTGTCTGCAGTTGGATGCGTGTTGGTTGAATCTTGCTAGACTAAAGAGTATGCTACTTTAGTAGCAGACAAGGGCATGGACGTGCTTGAGTGCCCTCTCCCATCCACTCATTAGTAATGGGGAAGGAAGTATCAATGGATTGGTGAAGTAAGTCATGCAAAATGGCCGAAACTTGGAGAAAATCTCAACCTTATGGTGAAGTGAGATATGAACTTGACATCGCCTTGAAGGCGAAGATGTCGAAAGTACCCATCATAGGTGGGCACAAACCAACCCCTCGTTGACTTTGGTTGACGATTATCAATCATTAGGACCGTGGAGACCCTTCATGAAGGGTCAGGATGAGAGAAAAACATAATTGATCAATAATTCGATTCAGTCCTTGTGTGGAAACAAAAAAGACCAAAAAATTGTAGTAACCATTGCTTGCATGGCATAAGTCCAACTCCTTCTAACAAAAGATTGTAGTCGAGGACCGTCAAATGCTTCTACCTCGGCGCACATGGTCTTCCCTCCTAACTACGCTGGGAATGAAGGGATGATTCCATGTGGATTTGGAACAAACGGCTGTCGAGAAGTGATTGGAGAGTAGGTGATGGAGACAAGCGGGCTGGCCAATGGCCTTCCAACATGCTTGACATAGCGCATGTCAAGGCACCCTTGTCAACCACTATGCGGAAAATATTTCGAGTAAAATTTTTGATTAGGGTGAGCCACTACTATCTGAGAAATGATATGAAGTAAAGGCGGAGCCGAGGAGTTTTAAGTCGGTTGTATCCAACATGATGGTACTGGGATTACAAGTCTCGGTAGATCCTAAAGCGATTAACAAAGCTTTCCTTTGGGAAGAGCTGACTTTTGGAGGACCTCCATAGCAGACATCGCACAAAGGGTTTGAGACAAATCCTCCACCACATAATAGTTTTTGGTACTTGTGTTTGGGTTGTGAGAAGCCCTTTTGAATGCGCCTTTTGGGATGTGTCATTGTTTCACGAGTCTTCTCAATCTATAGAGGAAGAGAGAGATGGGAGTTGAATTCTTGCTATACGAAAAGTTCTTGGTTTCTTTGTGATCATCGCTCTAGTCAATATAAAAGAATTATCCTTCATCATATACACAATCATGGATGCGAGATTATTTGAATATGGAGAGGGTCCTTGACTACCTCCTTCCACGCTTGTAGGAAGCTTGGGTTAGGGTTTTCCCATGCTGAAATGGATTGGTTAACACAATAGGTTATTGTTTGTGACACAAAATTTTAGACCTCTGCAAGCCAAAGAACATTGAAGATGGGTGGTGGTCTTCTGCACATAGGTTTCACGGATACCTTGCCTTCTCTTTCTCAGTGTTGCCCCTGCTAACATTATTAGTAGGTTTCTTATCCCCTTTACCCTTCTTTCATTTATTTTCTTTTCTTTTAAATTTGATGGGTGGCCTTTGGATTTTTCGACTGCACACTATGTACATACGACATTTTAATAGAGATGGAACAAAACGATGGCGTTTAGTACGGCCATTATTGTGTATAAACCATTGCTGCAATTACTTCATCGAGTTATCCATGACTTTGTTTGTGCTGAATCAATAATACCATTGGCATGTGGTTCAACTCTCTATCTAGTTTTATCAAGTATTGAGCATGGTGCATCTGTAAAGATCTCGTATAATAAAGCTGGTGAGAATATATTATCAAGTTGTTGATATCTCGCGCCGATGTCCTGTTCTTTGGAGAAAACTTTGGATGTCATGACGTCTTTAGATAACTGTAGGACCAAATAATTAAGGAACCACTTGAGAATGAATGATGAACAAGGATTGGCACTTGTAATTAAACTCTTTTTAGCGTCTCCATTCTAGGGCGTGATCAAAGATATGAAGTTACGTTTTTTGTCGGTCGCGAAATTAGCTAGCAATTACGTGCCGATTAATGGCATCTCATCGTCAGTTGGAAATGGTTGAGAAAACCATTGCCAATAGGTCGAGGAAAAAGGAAGAAGATCTTAATTGAGTCGAGCTCAATGTACCATTCGTGGCACTCCCAATGAGAGTCGAAGGAAGAGTATCTTGAGTGGTCGAGCTCAATGTACCATTTCGTGGCACTCCCAATGAGAGTACATTGAAACAATCGCAACTGAACGGAGTCGTATTTCAATGATTTATATGAGCACCAAAGATGGAAGGTAGTCACATGATCTCCTGGATCTTCATTAGGCTTGGATTTGAACTTTGGTATGTCCGCAGGAAACTTTTTCGACATAGGGGGCCAATGCAGATCATGAAAAATAAGGTCATTCAACAACCTTGTCAAGTCTAGAAAATGCAAGGTTGCCAGGAAAGGTAGTTTGGGTTGTTGGTGATAACCTGGGAAAAAGGGACTTGGAGTTTGAATGGCACTAGGTTGCCAAGAAAAGTTCGGTTGTTGGATGGGGTTTTGGTAAAAACCATGGCCATGACTAGCATATAGATTCTGCATGTGAGGAGACATCATCAACTGATTCCCAAAATAGGACGTAGATGGTTGGGCGTGCATTACATTTGGAGGACTTTGGGAAGGGTTTCCCCATGTCGATCCCATGGAGATAGGCATAGTACCTTGTCTAGGGTTCCATTGATTGTGAAAAGAACTGCCCCAGATCGACATTCCTGACAAGGGAACAAATCCCTGCCAAGAATTCCAAGGCCTTGATGCGAAGGAAGTTCCTGGGTTTGCCCCCTGTGTAGGAATAGTACCCTGCATAGGAATAGGTTGTCTGAAACTGGGATTGCCCCCAGTCGGGAAAGAAGCTGACGATAAGGCGTTGTTACCAAACACACCGAACAAAGAAAATGGTATCGAACCTACCGACATATTATATGAAGGTGGTCCTTGACTCCCTGCTCCAAATAAACTATGGTGTGCAGGTGGATCGACAAATTGTTGATGCGTGCCACCGAGCAAATGGGACAAAGGAGGTATATGATCTCCCCCATAAGGGAAAGATTTAAAAGGATCTGAAGTGCCCCCCATGTGGCCTTGCATATGAGTGTTAGAGCTCCCTACCCCTAGACCTAAAGTCTATGAAGTGGAGTAGGAAAGTACATGACTTATACCTGAGCTAGGTATCTTGTACGAGAACGGAGGGACTATCGCACTTGGTGTGAATGGGGTTGTGGACGCCGCCATAGATGGGATCATACCACTATGCAAGGTAGAGGTGGTCGAGACCATGGTAGCTTGGACTGGTGATGGTGGGTTAGGAGGTGGAAACTCTCCTGTGGTGACAACCATAGTGGGAATTGAAGAATTCCTAGAAGGAGTGACAACATTTGTTTCCATTGTTGTGTGCGACACTGTCTTGGACTTGTAATGGTGAATCGGTATGATGATGGGTGCCGAAAGGTCAGTGGTTGGAGGTTCAAGTGGACCAAGATCTTTCACTCCAAAGTCTAAAACGGTCGTTTCCTCCAGATGTTGGTCGGGTACAATTTCTTGTGACCCTGTCGCTTCAAAAGACCCTTGTTGGTCTAGCTTTCACCTTAGTGGTGGCGGGGGTGGCTCCAGTGTAACCAGCGACAAGACCAGAAGCCTTCATGACCGACAGAGCTCGTGATCCTCCACTGTGTGAGAAGATCAAAGACACTCTATGGATTTCTATTCGTTCAAAAACAACACACACTAAAAAAGTCCCTACAAGATAAAACAATCAAACACTAAACTAATTGGAAGAACAGTTACAACAACCAACACTAGAGAAACTTACCAGTGGAAGTGAAACTCGAACAAGGAAGCACCCTTTAGGTATACTCTGCAAATCATGTCCCGATGTCTATCCTAGGTACTGCGGTATATCCCCACACTCACCTGTGTATGTCCCTAAAAAGATAGGAAACTAGGTTGCTAGTGTGTGAATAGTCACCAGGCGGGTACAGTCAAAAGTCGGGTAGACCACAATGAGTAGGGTATCGAGCCCGAAACTTTTCAAGCGTATTGAAAGCAAGTGATCCGTAAGACAACTGAGGACCTCGAATGGATTTGAGACCCATGAAGCTCCATGGTAAATGAAATTGACGGAATCCCAAGACAAGCCCTCTATATGTGTTCTCCACTACGATTGGTCCAGCTTTGGAGGGTTTATCTCTGCTACCTTTCTGCACATGACCTCGTTTTTATCCCCTGTCCTAGAGGGGGGTCCCGGATAACTTTCATGATACTGGACTTCGACACTCCCTAACTCAAACTCCAATGTTTGATTTTAATGGCCATGAAGAGTTTCCTCTCCAACCTAATTCAAGGCCCTAACCGTAAACTAGTTGGTTGACCCTACAAACATAAAAAGTATAATGAATTTTAGATTTAGCGTTAATTTTTATGGCTTGTATTAAGTCAAAGGTTATGAAATTGAAACTAGTGATGTTTGAAAGATGAAAGAAAAATAAACAAAAAGATGGAAACAAAAACCTTTACTTAACTCAACTCTTAAACAACTTTTCAAATTTAAAATTTTTTCTAAGATATTTGAACAACAAACTCAAAGAAGGATTTCAATCGACTAAGAGCTACTTATGATCTAAGTAAACCATCAAGAACTTATGAAAGCAAAGACTTTTCTCTGGTTACTAATGCAAAGAAACACTTTTTAACCTAACAAAGAAATTTTTATTTTATTTTATTTGAATGCTCTCAAAGAAAAAAGGAAAAATATCAACAAGTCAAAACCAAGAAAACTTTTACCCTAAGAGAAGATCACAAAGAGTCACTTTAAAAATCACACAGAAGAAAATTAAAATTGGACTCTCACACTTGTCTAAAAACCCTATAAAAGAAAATTTTGAGAAAAACTTCTAAATGAAAAAAGAAATCTATTGTTGTGATCAAACCTAAGTTACTGACCACTATGATAGAAACCCAAAAACCTGAGAGTTATAACTCTTGTCAAAGGAAAGGATGATTTCCTTACCTTCAACAAAAATTCTCTCTACAAGCACACTGCTGACAGTTCAACAGCAAGTGTGTGCACACGAGCCGTGTAAAGTTAGTGCGCGTGTATAGGCATGCTGGCCTTAAACATGCCACGTGTATATATGAAACTCTAAGTCAAATGAAAAACCAAGTAAGCCATCCCAGGTAGAGATTACTGGTACTGAGAACCAGAATATCTTGAAGACTTAGACACTTACTTAAATAGAAAAAAGAAAACAATTCAAGGAAAACTTCATAGAACAAACCAATCTGAGGTGAAACCTAAGTTATAGATTGCAAACAACAAAGACTAGAAAGAGTTCTAGAAAACCCCTGAGAAGGACTACTTCTGATAGGGAAGAGGATGACTGCCTCTCTAAAAGAAATTTTGTGGAATCATACACACGACTGACACTTCTTCAGCTAGCATGTACATGCAGGATGTGAGAATGTAGGGCGTGGGTACACGTGCACAAACCTTATACAGGCCGTGTTTACCTCTATGGGTCTCGGAAAAAAAATACAGTCAAGCAAAGAAACAGAGATAACTGGTATGGAAGACCAGAATCTTTGTTAGTGTAGACTTTTGCAGAAACTTTAAAAACAGGAAATGAAACCAATTCTTAAAAATACCCAAAAATATTCCCATAAACACTAGATATTTCCCCAGTATGGTCGCCAATTCTATTGTGAGTGGGAAACCCCCCTACGGACTAGCACTTAGGGTTTAATTATGCATGTAGAAAATACCTAAAGATTCCTACTTTACACCATTGTCCTAGACCTAATCCCCATTATTCTTAAGCAAATACATAGTTAAGAAGATCAAGTGGGCATACCTTATTTCGAGTGTTTGATATCAATCCTTCTTCATGCTTGATCTCTCTTTGACTGGAGCTCTCCTCCCAAGGATGACCTGCATTCACACAAGACAAACAAAAAACTCCACATGCATTTGATATATAGATTATTGGGTTAGAGATTCAATAAACATGTATGCAATAAACCATGAAAACCTCATTTAGTGGGACGGGAAAAGTACTTCTTTATTATTAACTTCAACAAATCAACTTACAATGATGAAGCCGACCACTGCTCCATGAACATGGTCCTGGGATCCTCTTCAACTATCCTCCAACTTCTTTTCTCTATAATTCTCTTTTCACAAGGATGGCTAAAGGGTTGGGACAAAGGGAATGCACATTCGGCTATAGTTTCTTTACTATGATTCTCCTCCTCTAAATGGGACCCCTAACCCTTCTTTTATAGGCTATAAGAAGCTAGGTATTTGGTCGAACACTCAGCCATGCATGGCCAGAAGGCTTAGTTAACTCACCCAAAGATGTGTGCTCTGCCAACAACTTTCCTTTTTTCGTGCTTTTGTAGGTACACGCGAGCTATTTTGGGTCAGCTAGCGTGTACACGCGTCCAATAATAGAGCAGTGCGTGTTGGCCTTTATAAAAGGTTTTTTTAAGAAGAGTTGTTCAACAATGTTTTGGTAAAGAAGGAATCTGAGATGGCTTGATTCCAGGTAAGCATGTTTGGTGCAAATTAGGGTTATAACACTTAGCACTCTACTGAAAAAGAAAATAGGTTGCTCCAGCCCTGCATCATTCTTTTGTAGTAAAACAATGGTCGCTGTATCAAATGAAGCAAAGGAAAATATCAAAAAATCCTTGGAATAATCAGGACTGAATAGCACAGGTGCTTTAGTCAGTGCCTTTTTTATTTGATGGAAGGATTCTATGGATTCAGAAGTCCCTTTTACTTCATTCCCTTTCCTGAGCATGGATGTGATATGCTTCACCAATTCAGCAAAATTGGAAACAAACATCCTCAGAAAATTGATTTTTCCCAGAAAAAATTGGTCTTCCTTCTTAGATCTGGGAAGAGAAAAGGTTTAAATGGATTCCACCCTACATGAATCAATCCTTACCCCCTTAGCTGATACGATGTGTCCCAACAATTTCCCCTCATGCATGTCAAATAAAGACTTCTTGGGATCTAGGGAGAGACCAAACCTTCTGCATTTCGAGAAGACCTTTCTCAGATGTTGATGATGTTCTTTATCAGATTTGGAGAGGAATATTATTTCCTCTATATAAATGACCACAATTTTTTCTCTTTCTCCAATGGAGATTTCCATGGCTCATTGAAAGGTTTCTACTACGTTCATCAATCCAAAGGGCATTTTGGCATACATGAATGTGCCCCAAGGAGTGGTGAAGGGTGTATTTTCTCTATCTTTAGGCAGGACATAGATCTGATTGTAGCCAAAAAATCCATCAATCATGGAGATCTTGGATGCTCCTGTCACTCTCTGCAACATGTGTTCAATCTTTGGAAAAGAGTAATTGTCCTTCTTTGAGATTCTGTTCACATTTCTGAAATCAACAGAGAGTCTGATTTCTCCATTTTTCTTTCTCACTAGGACCAGGTTGGATACCCATTCAGAATATATCAAAGGTACAATGATTTGGTCATTGAAAATATTCTTTACTTCCCTTTCCATAATAGGCAACAACATAGGATTTATTTGTCTTAATTTATTCCTAAATGGTTTGGCCTCCTCTTTCAACGAGATCTTATGCTCAATGACAGTTGTGTCATATGTCTTGAGGTATTAATAGGTTCAGTAAAACACATCAAAAAATTCTTTTAATATATCAGTATACTTGGCTCTCTTCTCCTTTGGTAGGTTGCTTGATAACTTGATGAACCTTGGATTCCTCTTTGTGCCAATATTTCACTCAGCCAAATCAACATCATCTTTTGAGACTTTTCCCTTCAATGCCACATCATTTTTATAGAATAACATTTCTAGAGGGACTAGTCCTATGGGAATGTGTTTTCTAGGAAGATGAACAATATGGTGATTAGTGATTTTATTTATAAATAAATCAGCGTGAGGTCACCTTCGAGATCATGATCCTGATCAATGTGTAATCTAGAGAAATCATCAACAGACTCAAGAAATTTTATGAATTCAAGATCGTCCTCGAACACCTTCTAATACTTGATATTGTCACATATAGAGGGCCTATATATTACCTCTATATCGTACCTAAGTTTGGGTGGAAATGGATCTCTGAAATTTCTTGTTGATATAGCCAAAGAGTCAGCCATGACATTCTCTTCTCTTGGAATAAATGAAATGTTGAAAGATGATAAAAAACTGTCAATCAGATCCCACAATTCATTTCTATATGATCTCAGTCGAGGGTGTTTGGCCTGATAAATATTCTTGATATGTTGGACAATCAACTCAACATCCCCAAACACTGATATCTCTTCAATTCCCATCTCTTTTTCATCCCTCAAACCCAAAATAAGAGCATCATATTCTGCCACATTATTGGTAGTTTCAAATTCTAACTTGCATGACAGAGATATAGATTCTTGAACTGGAGTAAAAAGGACCACTTCAGCTCCATTACCTTCTCTAGAAAAGGCTCTATCTAAGAAAATTTTCCACACAGAGGTAATCGAGGGAGAATCTTCACAAAGGGTAAGGGATTGTTTTTTTATTTCAAGAGGGGCCTCGGGAGAATCAGTGAGTTGTAACAAGATGGACCCCAAATTAGCATCAAGGAAAAATATAGGATGATTGGTGGGGTATGCTTCATCACTAATGATATAGGCCAACTAAGCCTCTCTTTAAAATATTCTATGTTCCCCCCCAAATACAAGAATGGTAGCATATGTGATGTCCATCTACAAGGTTCCTCCGAGTCTTTTTATCCAAGATCTTGACAAAAGCATGTCAAACTTGGGAGGAACGTCAACTGCCTCGATATCCATGACCAAAATCTTCATGGGCAACTGGAACACGGTCACAACCAAATCATTGATGACCCTAAGACATTGCACTTTCCTGGAATCAAAGGAACACAAGTCATGGTATGCTTTTGTAATTTCTAGTCCTAGTTATTCCATGACAGTTTTGGGCATGAGATTATGAGAGGCCCTCGAATCCATTAAATAGTTATGCAGTACCTTGTCATGTATGTTCTGTGATGTGTAGAAGGGAGGTAATGAATCATCTCTATCTTCTACCATGGGACCTAATATGACTTCTGGCTTCTCGTCTTGCAAATTGATTGAGTCTGAGGGATGATACAAAGGTTCAGGGAGCAACAGTTTAGATAAGGATCTCTTAAAGTCTTCATGTTTGACCAGCTCTGAAAGGGGTACCAGGATCCTAATATTTTGAATTTCATGCTCAAAGTTAAAGAAGGAAGGGGGCTTTAGAATTTCCTTCACCTATGGTATAGAACCTTTGGCTACTAGTGAGGGATTCTAGGATTTATTTTCCTTGTTGTTGTTTGTTGCATCTTTAGCAGACTTCTCTTCTCTGGGAGGCTGATTAGGGATTTCAAACTTCCCATATTTCTTATTAGACCTAAGGTTGTATCTATTTGGGCTGTCATTGGCCTTATGCCCCTTGATCAACTCGTTTAATTGAACATCCACGAGAGAATCCTCGTATGTTGATTGAGTTAAGTGAGGGGAAGGAGAAGTGTCTTCAAGACAGTGAATTTCTAAGTCAAGGTCATCTTCCTCTCCACCACCATTTGTGAAAAGGTTGTTTTGAAGAGGGGTCTGAATTTTTTGAACATCCCTATCTTTATCCCGAGGTTCTCCTTGTATAATCTGAGGGGCATTGTTGTTCGGCCTCCTGAAGTTGCCTCTGTTATCAATATTTTTAGGATTTTTGTATGTCTTCTTCCCTTCTAATTTCAACCTTTCCATTCTGGATGAAAGCGATTTTAGTAACTTGGTTACTTTGTCCATTTGAGGGGAGGAGGCAGAGGAACTGGAGGTTGAGGCTTCAGCTCTTCTTCTTCCTTTTTCTCTATCAGCCTTATTTATGAGTCGGTCAACTGCAAATATGTTAGAATCTACTTGTAAGGTTGTGTATTGCATATGTTCCAAGGAGGTAGCTATTCTCTCTCTTAACAAGAGGAATAATTCAAGGTCAAAACCACTAGCATAGGTCATTTTGGCATAGGCTTCTATAGGTTTTATCTCAACAGGGATCTTATTGTACATTTTCTTGAATCTTTTGGAAAATTTAGAGATAAAGTATCCCTCTTTTTTCTTTAAGGACCCGAACTCTGTGATATAATACATGAAGTACTTTTTGTGCCCCCATTGTCTCAAGAAGATATCGTCTAAATCCTCAATCCCATCAATAGATTCAGGTGTCAGGGCCTTGAACCACTTTCTGGCTTCTCCATCAAGACTATGGACAAATATTCTCATCCATACATTTTCATCTACTATGACATAGTTATCATCATAACTATAGAAATTTGCAAGGTTCTCGTCTATAGTAATATCTCCCTCCCCCGTAAACTTAGGCAGTTGCTTAAGGTATCCATCAGCTGGGAGGGCATTAAGAGGCTGAGGAAAAATGAGAGGGGCATATCTGGCAGCTACTATAGTGTCCATTCTATTTTTGGGGGGATTAGCTCCTGCCATAGGGGTGATAGGTTGAGGAGAACTAGTAGGGGAAGGGGTTCGAACTTGGGAGACTGGAACTAGGCTTCTGGGAGGAAAAGGAAATAGTAGAGGATTTGTAGAAAAAGATATAGGGATAGAGAGAACATAGGTTTCCCTTTCTTCAAAATCCGTAACTCTAACAGGGGGAGAAGTAATAAAACCTAGAGTGGGAAAATATTCTGAGGTCTGGGGTCTAGACCAAGGTACGACTTTAGGGGATATAGGAATGACAAATATTTCTCCTTTCAATCCAAAAACAGGAGGAGAAAACTCAACATGAACACTCCCAAACTTTAAACTTCGGGAAACTCCAACAGATGGTATAATAGGCAAACAAGAAGAAGATATTGGAGTTTGTATAAGAGGACATCGAAAATCATCATAAATACCTAGTTCAACAGAAGAAGTACCTTCTTGAGGGACCTTTCCCTTTCTGATCATCTTCTATGGGTAAGCTTCAGGTGTTGCTAGAGGTAGTTGTGGAGTATACCTAGTGTGTCTGCTCTTGAATCCACAACTGAAATAGTGGATTCACATCAATGGAGTCACCACAGTGGAGTTCCCAGGTGAACAGTAGCAATCTTCAATATACTGATTTCTGATGCACCTTCAAAACTAGTAAGCTTTGTCATTCAATCCCAGGGAAAATATTAAATTTCATCCCTGACAATGGTGCTAGAAATGTTAGCACTAGAAGTCACCTCTGGATTGCGGAGAGGTAAGCCTAGTACCCATCAATTTTATGTCACAATAAATAAATTTAAGGGTGGTATATTGGACACAATCTCGGGATTATAGTGCTTTAACTCAGAAAAATTGGGTTGGCATGCATAGGTAGATGAGGTATTTATCTAACTTCAATCAATAAGTTGTAGTAAGGGTGAGTAGGAGGAAGACTTCATCTAAAAATTTAGAGTTCTGCTGTGAACA
The DNA here is from genome assembly GCA_010110895.2 of Picea sitchensis. Taxonomy (NCBI): domain Eukaryota; kingdom Viridiplantae; phylum Streptophyta; class Pinopsida; order Pinales; family Pinaceae; genus Picea; species Picea sitchensis. Next base: position 47,145 of record SNQJ01S0152037.1, on the reverse strand, counting down.
TCAGGATTTCCAACAGCCTAAGGAAGAAAAACTTAAATGCAATGTCATCTTGAATTCAAACTTCAAAGGAACTGAAAGAAATTATAACAGCACTATAATCAAACTTTCATCATAATGCAGTCACAATAATTCAAGTGAGTCAGTCAACCATGAACTCTTTTAGTATCGGAGGGAAACAAGAAGGAGAAAGAATGATGACTTTCATTAAACAAGAAATCTCATATTACAAATCATAACCATAGAACCAAAGTGTTCATTAAAACTTTACAAATCGAGAGCTTTTCTCTACCATTGACCTTAAAAAAATATCAAAACTGAGTATTTATACTCAGAACAATTCTCCACCATGAGAGATGTGACCTGGCTATTACATTCAAAGATTTGCATATGCATTTTCCTTTGTCAGGTTGCACTTGCATTCTCTTGTCAGATGCAAGATTATATCAGTATGGGCTTCACAAGAAAATCCATGGTAGGCAAACTTTCGGCAGACTGTCTTCCATCCACTGCCAATTTTTAATGCTTTCTATTTAAGTGGTGAAATGAGGTTTCAACTACCTTCCTTATTTTCATTAACTACTTTCATCGGGATCAGGGAGAGGCCTGACACCCATTAATCTTCCAGGTGAGCTCATGACTCCTTCGAGTCAAGTTTTGCACCTCGAGGTCACACAGATATTTCTTTGTGACTGACTCGAGCACTTTGATATTTGGCGCAATTCCTTTTCCTTAACCCCATGCGACTGCAGGCCATGACCTCGTGCTTATCCACATGAAATTTTGGTATTTTTCATTTTTGGAGTTCTCACTCCCCTTGATTCAAATATCCCAATGATCGTTCCCATGAAATGGACCATCTGGATCATCGGATTCAAATATCCTGATGCTTGAAATCATGAAATGGACCATCTGGATCATCGATCATATTTTCCTCGAATATGACGGCCACAACCATCTCCTCAAACAACTTTGTCCGCCCATCACTCAATCAGGTGCTTACCTTTCTCAGGTCCCACTTTCCACATGACCCTGGGCTGTGATTGTATTAAACTTCCTCAAGCACATCGATATTTCACGTTTCATGACTTCATTCTATGCTCCATGATCAACTCCCGAGTCATGAAATCACGATAAGCTTTGGAACAGATGCCACATCATTCCTTTGATCGAATGACCTAGACTCGATATCTATATTTTGGGACCTTTGAACCATCTGTATTTTTGGAATCGATATCGAGATTCTCACTGAGCTTTCAAATGACTTCTCTCCATTGTACTTGGATTTGGCACCACGCTATCTCACTGATCTGGATGGCTCCTCAAGTAATTCCGTGCTCTGTGGATTTGATATTTGATTGCCAACTTCAATTAACTTTCTCTCAATCTTATTCATGCTTATAACTTGTCAATGATCTCCTCAAATTTGAAATGAAACTTCCTCCCCCAAACTAAACTCTTGCTCGCTCACTTAATTTGATTTAATATCAGATTGCTTCAAGTGTTGCACCTGGTTCTCACGAATGCGACTTGTGTAGTTTACTTGAATAATTGGCCGAGGGTTCAAGAAAACAAAAGATCAGAGACAGATATGAAGGAAGGAGTGATCGAATTTAGGGAAAACAATAAGGCTTTAGGGTTGATACTTCTCAGGCAAGCTAGCAAGGAAAATAGAAGAAAAAACTACAAGCCAAGAAGAAAAACTTACGATAGCGTCTGCAAAAAGGAGGAGAAATAGGAAAAATTTGTAGACATAGGTAGAAACCCCAAACTCCTAAGGTTCTGACAAGATTATTTGATAACAAATTGCTGCATAAGTTTTAATAGGTTAGTTGTTTGCTTGTTTACTTGTTGTTTCTCATTGATTTGGAATAGATTGATTATATTAATTTATTGTTGTTATTTCTCATGAAGTTGAATAGATTAAATAGATGACTTCTTTTGCTCATTAGATTGATAAAGTTAACTTGTTCAAAGTAGGGTTTTCATTTGCTTCTTTAGGAACAATCCATCGATCCATTGTTTAAAAGTTGCTTAGGGTAAATAATTTAAGTTCCTTAATAGGGTTTTTTCATTGATAGTCTTTTCTTAAGTAGGTTAGCCCTCATATAGACCATCTCCTTAGTTAGACTATAATTCCTCTAGTTTTTCTGCCTTGGCACATATAGTTCTACAAACCTAAGTTTACTTACCCTGGGTTGACAATTTAATTGAGGGATTTAGTGCATATACAATAGCCATCAATGTTCATGCTTTGTCTCATTGTAGCTCACATATTTTTGTGCCCTGCTATTTCTACAACTCATGGATTTTTGTGCTTCTCTATGCATTCACGTTTTCCTTCACTAAGCCCTTCAAATGTTTGTGCTCTTCCTTCACCACAACTCATGGATGTGTGCGCTCTTCCTTTACTGCAACTCATTGATAGCCTCAGAAAAAACCTAGAAAATTAAGCTCAACTGCGTCCCTTCGACTCCTAGAAATTATCTGTTCATTGAGCTTCGCTACCTCAGACTCACTATTTCAAAATTTTCAATAGTACCTTCCCATGACACTTTACAACATATATATTCAATGTGCTCAATATGTGTTAATAACATTCTCTTGAAGTCTTATTTATACTTTCCAAGTGACTTCCTTTAGGGGCTATCTTGTAACTATTTTACTCCTTTTCCTTATTTTAGGGCTAATCCACACTCTCCTATTGCAACAATTTTACCCTTAAGTTGAATTCTTCTTGCAACTAATTTACCCTTAATAAATGACCTATAACTTCTTGATGACATTCTAGGGGATTTTAGATCATCCTTTGGGGCCTCCAACTTTACAAGGCCATAACTCTGCAACTGTAAGGAACCACGTGGCATACCACATATCATAGGAAACAAAAGATACGTATTGTTCATCCATTAATGTGTTACCTTCAATTACACTATCCGTAATTTCCTTTTTCCTTGATCAACTACGGGTTCCATAATCATACCTTTGGGGATTCCTAACTTCTTCAATGGCTGACATCAATGACAACCAATCTTTGAACAATATACCCCTTTGGCATTGATGGAAACACTCTGATGCAATAACTCAAGACTGATGGAATGGAAACACATAAGTGCATGCTTATGCTCCCCCTGTGACCATCACTCCCTCTATCTTTGTACCTCTAATATTTCTCTTTGTTTCCCTACATATGCCCATTGTCTCCCCCTTTGAAATCAATGGAAAAGGGTAAATTTCCTTGGGGTTTCTCCCCCTGTCTGAACTCTCCTTGGGGTTGCTCCCCCTATATGAACTCTCCTTTTTGGGGCTACTACCCTTGTAATCACTCTCCTTGGGGACTCTCCCCCTATCTACAAGATTTATATCATTCTACTAAATTTTTCCCTTCATGGTGCTTTCTCATGTAAATCATTGACATATATTAAAAGCATTCAAAAATTCTTGACTCCAAGTCTTCATGACTTGTCATATTTACTTATTTATCCCCCTGTCCTATTTTTATTTATGTTACGAAGTTCACTGTGGAGAAGAAAATACTCCAAGTCTCTGTCAAATATACTCAAAAGTCTTCCTCGGAAGAGGTTTAGTGAATATACATGCAATCTACTCTTTTGTCCCAATGTACTCTAGCTTGATGTTCTTCTCTATAGTTTGTTCTCATAGAAAGTGATACTTGTTAAAAGATTAGTTTTTTAAATATTGTTTTTCATTGATGTCAACCCTTGAATAGGAAGTTAACAAGTTTCATGTCAGTTTCATGTCATTAACAAGACATTATGAGTTGGCCCTAAATTATCACAAAAGGTAAGTTCTGGAAAAAAAAACCAATTGATTTTAGAAATTTCTCGGATGAATTTAAAACTAACCAATAACTAAGAGATAAATAGAGTGACCCTATTCGTCAACTTGATTTTATGATTTCATGCATAAATGAAGAGATAATTGATAATTAAAAATTAAAAAAACCCACAAAACACTAAAACTTGAATTTGAGGCATCGTATGAAGGAATTTGTCTCCTGAAAAGTGTTGAAATAGATTTTGATTTGATATATTATATTGGCACGACAATAAACTCTTCGAGACAAAAATCCTTGTAAAATTTCATCTGAATCAGATAGTCGAGTCAAAAGTTATGACTCTCGGAAATCCCTGCATTTTTTAATGAGTCCTCATTGGAAACACATATATACAGAGAAGAGTCAAATAAATATTTGTGTGTGAACATATATTGGTAGATATGAGGTGATTAGAAAAAGGAAATGAATTTTAATGAAGTGATAAGTTTATAGGAGGCGAGTGTACGGAAGAAAATTTATTGTAGTAGTGTCTCTGAGGTAATCCGTGAGTTGTACAAGGGAAAAGCGTGGGCATCTGCAAGTAGGCAGTGTATATGTCATGGATATTAGAAGAAGAATAAAAGAATATCATAGATATAAAACCTAGGTTAGCTACATGTTGAAGGTGTGTCTTCCCATGTATGTTAGGGTGTCTATTCTGAAGAAATCAGAAACATATGTCTTAGTGATTCATAAGCATTTGGTTTAGAGAAATATCTTGTGGATATTGGTATGAGGTATGTGTGGTTGTAGTATTGATGAGATATTGAAATCATTAGAAACAACAAAATAATAAAAAACAACAACACCAACAGGTTATTAGTTACAACAACAAATTGTTCTACATTTATATTTCATGGCGGTTGGACAAGGCAATGAAAGGGGGTTGCAACCTCCTTCTGGTTGGAGCCAATAAATTAGGGAGTTGGATCTTCCCTCAGGTTGCAGCCTATAAATAGGGGTTTAGAGCCTCATTCGAGTTGTATATGGAGAAATAGGAAGTTGGTGCTTCCAATGAATGTACTCTTTGATAAATAAGAAAATCATTTTGTAGCTTTTTCCCGCAATGGGTTTCCATGTAAAATTCTGGTCTATTGTGTTTATGTGATGTTTATGCATTGAATTATGCTCTTGATAATATATTGAATGATAATGATAAACTATTGAACATTATTGTAGGTTTTATATTATGATTAAAAGTACTAATTGTGTTAATATTGATTCACACACCCCTCTCAGTATTCCAACAATTGGTATTAGAGAAGGTCCTTCAAGAAGTAGTCTAATCATTGGAAGGAGATCATGGAATATGATAAGATTGGAGCACCAGTGTTTGACGGTCATAACTATACCTTTTGGAATAAAAGGATGAAAATCGTTTTATAGGCACATGGATTTTATGTTTGGAAATCAATAGTATATGGGTATACAATGCCAACCACTCCCCCAACTGATAGATATGGAAAGAAACTCATAGAAAAAAACTCAAAGGCTAAAGGTACCATTCTGAGAAGTTTAGTTGATTAAATATTTGTGAATGTTATTCTTTGTGATAGTTCAAAGGATATTTGCAATAAACTCCAAAATATTTATGAAGGATATGCAAAAGTTAAGGGAGCCAAGCTCCAAATATTTGAAGGTAAGTTTTATAAATTGAAGATGAAGGACGATGAAGACATTGCAACCTACCTTCTATGAGTTGACGAAATAGTAAACACTATTAAGTAATTCCGAGTAGAATTTGATGACTTTGTGGTTTTTCAAAAGGTATTGAGGCCTCTTCCTATGATATTTAATCCTAAAATATCATCCCTAGATGAAAGAGCATATCTCGGTACATTGAGCATGGACTAGATACATGGAATATTTACAACCTATCAAATGAGAATAGAATAGGACAATCCAGTCATGAAGGAAGCATATTTCAAGGCATCCAAGAAAACAAAGAAGAATAAAAACAAAATAAGAGATAATCCGAACAAAGAAGAACAAGAAAAAGTCAAAACAATGTTGCAACTGTAGTGATGATTCAGACAAAGAGGAAGAGATAGCTAATTTCATAAGGAAATTAAATAAAGGAACCGACAAGTATAAATGTATGCTTCCATTGAAATGTTTTAATTGTGGTGGTATTGGTCATTTTGCTTCTAAATTTCCTCATAAGAATAAAGACAGTGATGAAGAATAAGTTTCTAAAAGGTAAAATAAATATCAAAAGGGAAGCAAGAGAAGAAAAAAAAGGAAATTCTTCAAGAAATGTTTCTACTCAATGAAGGACAGTTCCTCTTGAGATGATGACTATAATGATAGTGAAATTGATTTAGAAAGAGTACTCTTGATGGAAGTAGAAGATGATTCTGAAGAAGAAGGAGAAGTCAGTATTAGAGAAGAGATAATAAATGCATTGGAAGAACTTAGGAATGAAATAAAAATAAAGAAGTCACTCAAGGAAGATTTCAAAATAAAAGAGGGATCTTAGAATTCCAACTATGAAAAAATTGAGCAGATGATCTTGATTATAAAAATTCAAATAGAAAAAGAAAAAATAATTGAGGAAATACTTAGAAGTCAGTTAGAAGAAAAGGAGAAAATTATTGGAAGCCTAGAAGATGAAAAAATATAATTAAGGAAAGATCTTCAGAAGAAAGATATGCACCAGAAGAGATCCAAAATATTAGATCAAATCATCAGTAGTCAAAGACCATCCAATGAAATATTCAAACTAGGATATATTCAAGTGAAAAATGAGAAAGGATCAAGCTCCAAGACAACAGAACAGGAAGCAGAACAAACAAGTTATGCAACAATTGTTAGATATTCTTTCAAGAAGGAATAATGCAATTCCCCAAAGAAGAATATTCCAGAAATAAAGAAGACTCAAGAAGATGAATTTAGAAGGAGTGCATCATAAACAATATCATCTACTCCTAGGTATAAAATATTATTTTATGGTCATTGTTTTAATTATGCTAATTTTGGACATAAAGTTGTAAAATGCAGAGCCTATGCCAAGAATAGAAGAAACTATGTAGGGTAATTAAATAATAGTTATCCCATAAGGCCTTATGAAGGATACAAAAGAGATCAAAACAGTTTTGGCTCATTAATAAATGAATTAGAGTGCTATAAATGCAACAATTTTGGACATATAGTGAAGAATTGTAGATTGACTATTCCACCGAGGGAACCAAAGAAGAAAATTAATAGTCATATATCAAAACCACAAGAGATATGGAAAAGAAAGAAGAATCAATGTTCACTTTCTCTCCAAGCCCCCCCAAAAAAAGAGTGATTGGTATGTTGACAGTGGTTGTTCAAAGCATATGACGGGTGAAAATAATAAGTTTCTAACTCTAAAGAAAGAAAGAGATGGATCAAATTCATTTGAAAATAATCATTCAACTAAAAATATAGCTAGAGGCACAATTAAGCTTGCAATAAAAAACCCATGGCAGGAAATGTTCTACTAGTCAAAGATATGAAACACAATATTTTGAGTGTAAGTAAAATGTGCAATAAAGGATACACACTTCAGTTCAACTAAGAGAAATGTGAAATTAGGAAATAAGGATCAAGAAAGTTAGTGGTGACAACAATAAGGACTCTGAACAACATATATGTTTTGAATTAAATTGGAAAAGAAAGATGTTTCTTAGGAAATGAAAATGAAGGTTGGCTCTAGAATAAAATAATGGGTCACATGAAATTTGACAATCTTGTCAAATTCAATAAAAGGAAGTAGTAAAAGAAATTCCTAAATTTTCAAAGCCAACGAATACTCTATGTAAGCATTTTCTACAGGGAAAACATACCAGGACCAAGTTCAAATCAAAGGAGTACTCGACAAAAAAACCATTGGAGATTGTATATACCGATCTATGTGGAGCAACGAGAACAAGGGGATTAAATGGTGAAAAATAATTCATGCTACTAATTGATGACTACATAAGAATAACTACAGTTTTCTTTCTCAAGATGAAGTCAGAGGCATTCTAGAACTTCAAGATATAAAAAGAGATGGTTGAAACAAAGACATACTTAAAAATCAATTTTTTGATATCAGAAAATGGTGGAGAGTTTACATAGAAATAATTCATGTATTTTTATGGTGAACATGGAATAAATATTCAATTCTCAGCAGCCAGGACACCTCAACAAAACATAGTTGCTGAAAGAAAGAACATTATATTACATGAGATGGCCAGAACCATGTTGAAATATTCCAAGTTGGGTGACATATTTTGGGCATAGGAAGTACATACAACAATTCATATTCTGAATAGAGGAATGCTCAGAAGTAATAGTGATAAGAATCTAAGGTAGAACCCCCTTCTCTCCTAAGGGATGCACAACCTCCCCGTCTAGGATCGATCAAGAAACTGAGTCAGATCGACTCTTTGGGTATCTACTAGACTCCAAACCCACTTACATAGGTCCTTTCTCCAAGTGCACAGGTCGTTTGAGACTCGCGGGTTCTCTCCTAAACATTGTCCAACTTCCACATGAACTTGGTGCTAGCTATTCCCGTACTAAGTGCCTTCCTGTCCATGTCCAGAGTTGTGACCATTCACCTAACCAACAAGCACTTGATGACTTCATGTGTCAGGTGGTTGCACCTCTGCCAACCCTGACTCTCTGACTCCCAAAATCACGAAGTGGGGCCTAGTGATTGCAAGCTCCTCCCTTAACCTTCAACGATGTGACCTGGGGCCAACCTCTTGAGCACTTCACGATTTCGATTTTCTCCTCCTTGGAGGGTTTGAATTGCTCACCTTCTCGATTTCTAAAATCTGAAATCTTGGCCCTCCTTACGTCAGATCAACAATCCACAACCCGTGTGATTCGAAAATATTTCCTTCTCCTTCGCAAAATTGGGACTTTTCATTTCACAAAGTTGGAGGACCACTCCCCTCTCTTGTCCCGATATTTGAACTCACTAAATTCTTGGGACCAGATCTATGACCCACACTTTTCTTTGATCAATGACTGTGATCATTTTTTGAACTTGGGGTTCGTGAGTTTTCTCACCCTGTATTCTTCCAAGGGTTAAATCCTGTGCACTTGTCTCTGGATCCAACGACTACTGATCCACACACTCAGATCTAATGGTCCAGATATGATATTCTCTCCATGCTTCCTCTAGTCACTAGACGTTAGTCTAACAATCCAGATCCTTTCCGCAACCAATCTAACTATTCTTCTCACTTACCCTCTTGAGATTTATCTCGTGAAGGTCTCGATTTCCCGCGCACTCCTCACATTCAAGGATTTTGACAACTCATATCTAAGGGATTTCTCTAAGATAAATTTCTCTCACCCTCTTGGAATTCTCCTTTCATGTTTCTTCGACTTCTTATGAAGTCCCTTCAACACTTAGTCGAATTTCGGATCTGTGCACTCCTTGCACTAGATCTTTATGCAAGGTTCAAATTCTTGCAGATGGTTGTGCATGCCTTGCACCAGTATCTTTTCACTCCTTGCAAAGGGAAAAGTTTTGTACTATCTCTTTTGAGCTTTAAAACCAAAACATATTCCATCAACACACCCCTTGCATTCTATGTGCACACATTACACCACTTTCAACAGAAGAGAAACAATTGAAACTTCTCCTAACATTCACAGTTCCATCTACTCATAACGAGATTCATTCATTCATTCATGAAAGACAATAATAGGGAATCGCAAACAGTGTCTACGCTATGCATTAGATCAATTTTCCTATGTTATATTGATAAGTGAAAAGTGGTTACAACTGTAAATGAAAACCAAAAACCGAAAAAATCAGAAATCTCCTCCTAACTTGCAGCTATCTAGCTTGCAATTATCTAATATGCAACCAACCTCATTTGGGCGTCCAAAAACTCTATTTATCTTAGAGGGATCTGAGGGTTTCCCTTGGCTACTTATCTACATCACAAACTATCCTATGGATATTTTAGTGTAGTTGCATTCCAGAGCCAGAGTGGAAACTCCTGCTTCACTCGCAATCACTCAAGTGTGCCTCAAAAGATTTTTCCAGTGCTGAGTTAAGGATGATTTCAAAATATTGGTTGGAATTGCCAGTTTTGGGGTCTCATACAGATTCCCAGACGTTGATAGGTATTGCTCCACGTACTTGCCAGTGATGCTCCTACATCATACTTCCCTTGACAAAAATTCATGGACTCCAATCCATGAGCTCCTGTACCGACTTTCCATGCCTATGTATAGAAGTTTCATTTTCCCAAATGAAATATTATATTAGGTGTCCCTTCCACTTGACCAGATATTCAAAATAGGTCTTCCTCCTGCTCTTTTTTCCAATCCTCTGATCAACAATCTTCTCCATTTGTGGTGTTTCTACTATCGGCATTTTTTTTCCCATTGGACCTTCTCTTGATCTTCTGATCCCCCTGTGTCATCTTTCCTTTAAGGATATAGGTTTGAAACATTGAATATAGGTGATGTGCCAACACCATGTGGCAATTCAATCTCATAGGCGTTTGCATCAAAATTCCTCAAGATCTTACGTGGTCCTATCTTCTTCATTTTTAAATTGCTATGTGTTCCCTTATGGAACCTTTATTTCCTGAGATGTGCCAGAACCTGATCTCCTACTTCAAATTTAATTTATTTGCGATGTTGATTAGCTCTGTGCTTGTACTCCTGGTTAGAACTTTGCAATTATCCTCTGATCTAGCTATGGAGCATCTTCATTTCTGCAGCAAAATCTTCTGCTCCCACGCTCCTGATCTCACTTTGTTCCAAGTCTCTCAACTTAGATACTCCCCTTGTTTGCATTCCATACAATATTTGGAATGAGCTCTTTCTAGTTCTCCAGTTTGGTGAGTCATTGTATGAAAAATCTACTTGTGGAAGAATTTGATCCCACTGATTATGGTGTTTAGTAGCCAGACTCCTCAACGTGTTTCCCAAAATTTTGTTTACCACATCAATCTTTCCATTTGTCTGAGGGTGATAAGATGAGATGAAGGACAAATATGTCCCCAACTTCTTCCACATTGTTCTCCAAAAGTGACCAACAAATTTTTTGTCTCTGTCCAAGATAATACTTCTGGGTAGGTCGTGAATTCTTACAACTTCCTTTAAAACAAATTTTCAACATGTGTTTCATCACTGGTCTTGTGGCATGGGATAAAATGTGCCATGTTTGAAAATATATCCACCACCACAAATATGGAATCAAATCCTCTTTTCGTTTTGGGTAGTCCCAACACAAAATCCATGCTTATTGCATCCCAAGGCCTCTCTGGTATCGACAATGGTTGATACAATCCAGTGTTCTATATTTTTTCTTTTACGTGTTGACAGATTCTACATGTGTTCACAAACTTTATCACTTCTTTTCTCATACCTAGCCAATAGTATGAAATTCTCAACTATGAAAACATATTATCATGGCCAAAATGTCTAGCCAATCCTCCACTATGGTTTTCCTTCAAAATGTTATCCCTCATTGAGCATTTTGGTATGCACAACTAATTGCCTTTGAACAATAATCCCTCCTGGATCATGTACTCTATCCACTAGCTTTTGTCTCTCAACACAGGATTTTTGCATGCTTCATATGCTTCCTTGCTATTTGTATCATCACAATACATGTCCTTAAGGTGTTCAAACCCTAAGGTATTAACTTGAAATTCCTGTAGAATCAAACATCTCCTTCTTAATGCATCAACAACCTTGTTAGCATTCCCAGAAATATGTTTCATGACAAAAGTAAAATTACGCATAAACTCAACCCATTTCTCATGCCTCTGATTGAATGTTTCCTTCCTGGTTATGAAATGTAAAGCCTGGTTATCACTATACAAGACAAATTCCTGTGGGACAAGGTAATGTCTCCATTTCTTGAAGGCTTGAATTATGGCATAAAACTCCTTATCATACGTGGAGTATTTTCTCTTGGTCTCATTTAGCATCTCACTGAAATAGGCAACAGGTCAATTATCCTGGCTCAAAACTACTCCAATTGCAACTTCACTTGTGTCACATCTTACCTGAAATGGATTCTCAAAATTTGGCAAGACCAGAATTGATCGTTCTGTTATTTTCGACTTCAGTATATTGAAGATCCTCTCGACTTCCTCTATCTACTTAAAATACTTGTGCTTCTTCTTCACTGTATCCATCATTGGAGCACAAATTCCACTGAAGTCTTTGATGAACTTCCTATAGAAGCTTGTTAATCCATGGAATCTCCTTACTTCAAGCATGCTCTTCGACGATGACCATTCTATGATTTCTTTCACCTCCTCTAGATCCATCTTTAGTTCATATGAAGATATCACAAAACCCAAGTAAATGAGTTATGTATTCATAAAAGAGGACTTATTCAGATTTATCAACAACTTCTCCCTCTGTATTCTTCTCATAACTAGCGTTAGGTGTTTCAAATTCTCCTCTTTAGTTCTACTAAAGATCAATATATCATCAAGATACACAACCATGAACTTGCCAATAAAGTCTTTCATTATTTCATTCATCAATCTCATAAAAGTACTTGGGGGATTTGTTAAGCCAGATGGAATAACAAGCCACTCATACAAACCTTCATTTGTCTTAAAGGCTTTCTTCCACTCATCACCTTCCCTCATTCTAATTTGATGATATCCAATTTTCAAATCTATCTTAGAAAATAAATTTTCTCCACTTAAACAGTCCATTAAATCATTCATTCTTGGTAAAGGAAATCTATACTTGATGGTGATCTTGTTAATAGATCTTGAGTCTGTACACATTCTCCATCCTCCATCTTTCTTTGGACTTAATACAATTGGTACTGCACATGGACTCAAGCTCTCTCTGACCAAACTCTTGTTTAACAATTCCTGGACATGGTTATTCACTTCCTCATTCTCTCGAGGTGTCAATTTGTATGCTTCTTTGTTTGGAAGACTTGCTCCTGGTATCAAGTCAATATGATGTATGATACTTCTGATGGGTGGAAATGAGTTAGGCAACTCATCCACCACTATGTAAGCAAAATTATCCAACAATTCCTGAACTTATTCAGGAAAATCATCCATTGATGTACTTGTAAGGATAAATTTGGGTTTCCTCACCACATCGAACTACATCTCCTATTCTTTCTTGACTTCTTTCAGGATTTCCTTCCCACTCATGAGAAGTATGCTTGTGATGGATTCCTCTTTCACTTTCTTCTCCTCTATTGGCAACAATATGTGTTTTCTAGCATTCTTCTCTAAGGTGTATGTATTCTTCATCTCTCTCTCTCTCTTTGTCCAATTCTCATGTTCAACCTATATAAATCCTCTGTTTACTCCTTAATTGTCATCCCTTTCTATCTCAGGTTCTGCATCTTCCCAAACAGATTGATCTGATAATATTTGGGAATAAACTTAGCCTTCATCTTGGCTACCATTATGTCCCAATTCTTTATCTTTTGTTTTCCTTGGCTCCTCCTCTCAGCCTGTAGTTCATCCCACCACAATCCTTCATGTCCTTTGAGTTAGGTGACAACATGTTTCACCTTTATCTCTTCATTGACATATTCATATTCGAAATGTTTATCCATGGATCTTATCCAATCTAGCAAATCTGCAGCATCCAAATTTCCTTCATACATTGGGACCTCTATCTTGGCTCTGCCTCCCAATGTAAAAAATGCTCTCAGCAAGCGTTCTTTGAAAACATCCTTTCCTGTAGCTTCCTTGGCAAAATTCTCACCCACAAATTCTTCTCTCTTGGCATCATTGATGCCTCCAATATCAGGTGCTCGTCTCTGCACTACCTCCATCACCTCTAATCTTTCACGAAGTTCTCGTATATCCCTTTCTATAGCTCGATTGGCAAAAGGTGGTTCCACTTGTCTCCTTGGTGGCATTGTGTTGATTTTCTGTCACACACAAAGTACAACTTCAAGTTATTTCTATCTCCTCTCCTTTTCCTGTTGTCTAGAAGAAAACTTCATATCTGATACCACTTGATGAACACCCCCCTTCTCTCTTAAGGGCTGTGCRACCTCCCATTCTAGGATCAATCAAGAAACTAAGTYGGATAGAATCTCTTCATCTCTTCTAGACTCCAAACCCACTTACACAGGTCCTTTCTCCAAATGCACAGGTCGTCTAAGACCCACAGGTTCTCTCATGAACATTATCCAACTTCCACACAAATMGAGTGCTAGATCTTCCCATACTAAGTGYCGTCCTTTCCGTGACCATGAATGTGACCATTCTCCTGAGMAACAGGTGCTTCGTGACTTCACATATCGGTTGGTTGCGCCTACACCAACCCCGACTCTCCCACTCCCGAAATCTCGAAGTGGGGCCTAGTGMTTTCTATCTCCTCCCTTAACCTTTGGYGATGTGACCCCTCACTGTGACATAGGCCAACRTCTCGAGCACCTCACAATTCTATGTTTCCCATCCTTGGAGGGTTTGATTCGCTCRCCTTCCCGATTTCTGCAATCCAAAATCTGTGCCCTCCTTACGTCAGATCAACGGTCCAYAACCCGTGTKATCTGACGGTCTTTCCTTCTCCTTYGCAAACTTGGGACTTCGTGTTTYATGAAGTTRGAGGACCGCTCCCCTCTCTTCTCCTGATATCTGAAATCATGAAATTCTTGGGACMATATCTATGACCCGCACTTTTCTTTGATCAATGACTGTGATCATTTCGCGAACTTGGCGTTCGCAAGTTTCCTCACCCTATACACTTCCAAAGGTTAAAGCCTGTGCACTTGTCTCTGGATCCAATGATTGTTGATCCACGTGCTTAGATATAATCGTCCATATCTAACATTCTCCTCGTGTTTCCTCTAGTCACTATACATTAATCTAACGGTCTAGATCCTTTCTGCAACCAATCTAATGGTTTTTCTTTCTTCCCCTCCTGAGATTTATCTCATGAAGGTATCGACATCCCACACACTCCTTGAATTCAGGGATTTCGACAACTTATATCCAAAGGATTTCTCGAAGAGAAATTTCTTTCTCCCTCCTCACATTCTCCTTTCCTGGTTCTTTGACTTCTTACAAAGTCCCTTCGACACTTAATCAAATTTTGGATCTATGCACTCCTTGCACCATATCTTTACACAAGGTTTGAATTCTTGCAGATGACTGTGCATGCCTTGCACTAGTCTCTTTGCACTCCTTGCAAAGGGAAAAGTTTCGTGCTATCTCTTCTAATCTTCGCAACCAAAAAAGATTTCATAAATGCACCCCTTGTGTTCTGTGTTCACACCTTGCACCACTTTCAACAGAAGAGAAACAATTGAAACTTCTCCTAACATTCACAGTTACATCTACTCATAACGAGATTCATTCATTCATTCATGAAACACAATAATAGGGAATTGAAAACAATGTCTACGCCATGCATTAGATCAATTTTCCTCTGTTATATTGATAAGTGAAAAGTGTTTACAACTATAAATGAAAACCAAAAACTGAAAAACTCATAAATCTACTCCTAACTTGCAGCTATCTAACTTGCAGTTATCTAATCTGCAGCCAACCTCATTTGGGAGTACAAAACCTCAATTTATCTCAGAGGTCTCTTAGGTTTTCCCCTAGCTAATTGTCTACATCACATCCTATCCTATGACTATTTTAGTGCAGTCGCATTCCAGAGATGGAGTGGAAAATCCCACTTTGCTTGCAATCACTCAAGCATGCCTCAAAATAATTTTTCAGCACTGAGTTAAGGCAGATTTCAAAATATCGTCTACAACTGCCAGCGTTGAGGTCTCGTACAGATTCCCAGATGCTGATAGGTCTCGCTCTGTGTGGTTTCTAGTGATGCTCCTGCATCAGACTCCCTACGAGCTATGGAAAGGAAGAATGATAAATTTCAATCATTTAGAGTATTTGGAAGCAAGTGCTATATCAAAAGAGAGGACAACAGTATTGGAAAATTTGACTCCCAAGTTGACAAAGGCATACTTTTTGTGTACTCAAACAAGAGAAAGGCATACATATGTTTCAATGTGAGACTCAACAAAATATTGGAAAGCATAAACGTACAGATTGAAGAGACTAGCGTAAAAAATCTGAAAGAAGAAAGAAAATAATTAGTAGAAAAAGAAGGAGAAGAGGATTTGAAAGAAGAAGTAGAAGAAGCAGAACAAGAACAAGAACAAGAACAAGAAGAGAAACCAGAAGTAGAGAAAGAGGAATATCACTAGCAAAATATTTCGATATATCCCAAAACTCCAAGCCAGCGAGTGCGGAAAAATCATCCACCAAAATAAATCATTGGGAATAAAGATGTAGGAGTTGAAACCTGAAGAAAATTTTTCTCACCAGAACAAAGACATCTAGCATTGTTTTCAACAGATGAACCCAACAAATTTGAAGAATCCATCACTAATGAACACTGGATCAAATCTATGGAAGAATAACTAGATCAGATAGAGAAGAATGAAACATGGGAACTTGTTCCAAGGCCTAAGAATTAGAATGTGATTGGCACAAAATAAGTATTCAGAAACAAGTTGAACAAGGATGGATAGGTAACCAGGAATAAAACAAGGTTGATATGCAATGGATATGCTTAGGTTGAAGGAATAGATTTTGAAGAAACTGTTTCCCCAGTTTCCATAATGGAAGCAATCATACCGATATTGGCTTATGCATTTTCTAAGAAAATCAAAGTATATCTAATGGATGTAAAATCAACCTTCCTAAATGGAGAACTATAAGAATAGGTCTACATCGAACAACCAAAAGGATTTCTGTTGTCAAAAAAGGAATATTATGTTTGCAGATTGAATAAGACATTGTATGGACTCAAACAATCCCCCAGAGCATGGTATTCAAGATTGTATAGGTATCTAAAATAACAAGGGTTCGGAAAATGTAATTCATACAACAATATCCACATAAAGGTAAATCAAGATAGTATATTGATAATTGAAGTTTATGTTGATGACATTATTTTTGGAAGTGTTGATGATATGATGAGTCAAAAATTATCTTGGTGAGTTGTCTTTATTCTTGGGACTCTACATATTTCAACAAGATAAATGTATTTTCATATCCCAGACCAAGTATATAAAAGAAATGTTAAAGAATTTTGGAATGGTAGATTCC
>SNQJ01S0152037.1:10722-30239 GCA_010110895.2 Picea sitchensis | reverse complement strand
CCTCACCAAGTTGTAATCAAGGATCTAAAAGATCCTAAGCATGTTCTTGCAACTGGAATTGCTGATGATATTACCAGGTTGTACAAGTTTGACAACTTTGGGTCATCATCTTTTTCATCAGTTTTTGTTGCTCATAGAAATGACTTAAGCAAACTTTGGCATGAGCGATTTGGTCATCTCAACTATCACTCATTGCAACAACTATGTAATCAACAGATGGTGACTAGTCTTCCTCTTGTTTCATGAAGAGATGGTGTTTGTGCCGGTTGTGTTCTCGACAAACATCATCGGGACAAATTTGAAAAATGTGCCTCTTGGCACGCCTCGGGTCCTTTGCAGCTTGTTCACGGTGATTTGTGTGGTCCACTTTCTTCTCCTTCTTTTTCTGGGTGCAATTATTTCTTAACTTTCATCGATGAATTTTCCAGATGTACTTGGGTTTACTTCTTAAAACTCAAGAGTGAATTTTTTGAGAAGTTTTTGGCCTACAAGGCCCTTGTAGAAAAGCAATCTGGACATCAAATTCAAAGGTTAAGAACAAATAATGGAGGCAAATATGTGAAGCATAATTTTACAAGATACTACACTACATAGTGAATCCAAATGCAACACAACGTTCCATATACACCACAACAAAATGGTGTTGCTAAGAGAAAGAACTGCACATTAAAAGAAATGGTTAATTGTATGATCCAATCTAAGGGATTAAGTCTAAAGTATTGGGAAAAAACCATCAACTGTGAAAATTACATAGTAAATCGCACTCCCACAAAGGCTCTTAAAAATATAACACTGGAAGAAGCTTGGACTAAAATTAACCTAGATGTAAGTCACTTCTGTGTATTTGGCAGTATAGCATGGGTTCACATTCCTGATGAGAAATGGAACGCATTGCAGCCTAAAAGTGAGAAGTGTATATTTGTTGGTTATTTTGAAGATGTCAAAGGTTACAGACTTCTTCAATCACATTGTAATGAAATTATTATTAGAAGAGATGTTAAATTTGATGAAAATCTCTTGGCCTGCAAGCCTAATTCGGTGATTGTGCCTTCTTCAGCCTGCGAGCCATCTTCGGTGTTTGTGCCTTCTTATGATCTGGTTTCTTCTTCAGATGATGATAGTGAGGATGAAAATCCACCTCCACCTTCTCACCCTCCTCTAGATGAGTACTTTGAACCTGAACCAGCACCAGCTCCATTGCTTCCTCTATGGGTTCGTTCAACACGAGAAGCAGTCGATGATCCTTCAGATCAACATTGGACACATTCACAGTTACAATGAGCCTCTTCTCGTTTGGCTCAAGTTTCAGAAACTCATGATCCAGAGACATTTGCAGAATCTTCAGGTCATCCAGATTGGGATACAACAATGAATGAAGAGTATCATTCTTTAATGGCAAGCGATACTTGGGATCTTGTACCTCTTCCAAAAGGAAGAAAACTTGTTAGATGCAAATGGGTCTACATAAATAAGTATGCATCAGATGGAAGTGTTGAAAGACACAAGGCTCGGTTAGTTGCCAAAGGATTTTCCCAAGTTGATGGAATTGACTATAATGAAACCTTTGCCCCTGTAGAAAAAATGAATTCCATCCCCCTTTTTCTTGCCCTTGCTACCTCACATAAATGGGAGGTCCATCAGATGGATGTTAAATTCGCCTTCTTGCACGAAGATTTGCAAGAAGAAATCTACATAGAAAAAACTCCTGGCTATGTCCAGAATGACTCTAGCCTTGTTTGTCACCTCAAGAAATCTCTTTATGGTCTCAAGCAAGCTCCCCAAGCTTTTATGCCAAAATTGATAGATTTATTATTGCCACTAGATTCTCTAGATGCCATTCTGATCCTAATGTCTATACCAAGAAAGTAGGAAGCCATATCATAATCCTTTTCCTTTATGTTGATGACCTTATCCTTACTGGTAGTGACTCAAAACTTTCAAACCATGTGAAAACCAGCCTTAAGAAGAAATTTGAAATGATAGAATTAGGATTTTTGCACTATTTCCTTGGCCTCCAAGTTTTGAAAACCAATGAAGGAATTTTTCTTTCCGAGTATAAGTATGCTTGCGACATTATTCCTCTCTTTCACATGGATGATTGTAAACCAACCCCTTCTCCCTTCTAGTCTGGAGTCAAACTTTCTGCCACCTGTACTTTTCCTGAAGTTAATGCCACCCTATACCGTCAGTTAGTTGGTAGCCTCTTATACTTGACTCATACCCATCCTGATCTTTCCTTCATTGTTGGTCTTGTTGCCCGATATATGAAAACACCCCATGAAAGCCATTGGAAAGCATCTAAAAGGATACTTCGCTATGTTTGTGGTACAATTCAATTCGGGATACATTAAAGTTCAGGGGGGACTCCTTTATTGGTTGGTCTCACTGATTCATATTGGGCCAGTGACCCTGATGATCGAAATTCTACTGTAGGTTATGTTTTCAACCTTGGTTCATGACCTATCACTTGGGCCTGTAAGAAACAACATCCTATTGCACTTTATTCATCAAAAGAAGAGTATCGAGTAGTGGTAAATGCAAGTCAGGAAGCCCTGTGGGTTCGACAGATCCTTTTAGAGCTTGGAGTCTAGCAGCAGCATCCGACCAGCCTTTGGTGTGACAATCATAGTGCCATCAATATTACCAAAGACCCAGTTGAACATCAACGTAGCAAACAAATTGAGCTACACATGCACTTCATCATAAAGCTCATTCATGATCAAGTTATTGAAGTGCTTGTTTTCCCTACAATAGATCAAGTTGCAGACATTTTCACAAAGTTTCTTACAGAAGCGAATTTTTCCAAACTTTGATCTATGCTACAATTTCAGGAAGTTGTCATTAAGGGGGGATAGGCTCTAATGCCTCCTTCCTTCTCCTATTGTGTCACTATTGTAAATCCCTCAATCCTATCCCAAGTTGTTCTTAAGGGGGGATGTTAGGATATTTAGCCACTTAAGAGTTAGTAAGATCTACTTGGTCTATTGTGTCTTTAGGTAAACGTGTGTTTTCTAGTGTGTTTCTTTAGTATTCATTAGTATGCATTTGTAGTTAGGAAATATGACAGTCACGATATGTTCTTGACATAGAGTGATTCGACAGTTCATACTCTCCTCGATCTTAATGACCATTGATCCATGGCTTAACACCTGATTGGTCCATGATCTCTATTTAAATAGCATGGAGGTTCATTTGTCGATGATCGATTATAAGAAACTCTCTTGTAAAATCTCTATGTAATCTTTTTCTTTGCATTAATAAACTGCTCCAAGTGGCCATGTTGGCTGGGGCCGTGGATGTTTCCCCGTAGAGGTTTTACCATGTGAAAACGTCGGTGTGTTGATATTTGATATGGTTATGTGAGTGGTTACTGAAGGTGTTCATCCTCTATTGGAATATCTGTGTTTTCGAACAATAATGCCCATACCTGGTTCTAATGGTTGTCTTATGGATGTCTTCTTCCTTGATTCTTACTGGAGGGTATCCTGATCTCAAGTCTATATTTGAAAATATCTTCGACCCTCTTAGTTGATAAAAGAGGTCATCAATTCTAGGTATAGGGTACTTGTTCTTTATAGTGTATTTGTTCAATTGTTGAAATTCAATACACAACCTCAAGGTTCCATACTTCTTTTTGACAAAGAGAATTGGTGCTCCCCAAGGTGAAACACTTAGACGTATGTACCCTTTCTTCAACAATTCTTCTAACTACATTTGTAATTATTTTAATTCTAGTGTACTCATTTTGTAAGGTTTTTTTGATACTGGGGAAACTCCTAGAACTAAATCAATATAGAAATATATCTCCCTTTTTGGTGGAAACTTGGGTATTTCTTGGAATACATCTTCAAAATGTTTTAGTATCGAAAATTATTCAAGGCTTGGCCCCTTTGTATTTTTTGGTTCCTCCACATGAGCTGCATACAATTGACATCCTTTTTTGAAAAATCTCTTTAGTTGTAAGGCTGAAATATCCCTTATAGAGATGGGTCTTGGAACTCATTTCACAGTTCTTTGTTTTCCTTCTTCATCAAGACATCTAAATGTCTTGTTATGAAAATATAGGAAAACATGATGTTTTTCCAACCAATCCATTCTAATTAGAATATCATAAGACCCCAATGGTATAATATTTAGATCAACATTAGTATTCAAACCATTACGACTTATGGAATAACCTCTAACAATATCATGGATTCTCCTTTTTGTTATGGTGGCTAGCTGAACCAAAATTGATTTTTCAAGCTTAATTTTCTCCAATTGTAATCTATCCAGTATTTTATGATCGATGTGACAATGAATTTCTACTAAATCAACTAAATTAGAAATAGACTGATTAAGTATTTTACCTTCCACCTTGATCATATTGGATTGGTATTCGGCTTGTCGATCATATAAGGTTGCATATATTCTTCTCGTGTATTCTATTCTTGTAGCCTCTTGGTTGTTGGATATGGTCTTCACTTTGTCCTTTCTATGAGGGAAATCCTTGTACATGTGATCTTATTTGCATCCCCAACATTGGATTGGTGGTCTTCCCCCTTTTCCCAAGGAGTCTTCTCTCTTGGATTCATCCTTAGCATGTTGGTCGAGATGATTTTTATTTGGGCTATTTCCATTAAAAGTAGGTTTGAATCCTTTCTTTCTCTTATCAGACTTCTCCTTCTTCTTCTCCTTCGAATATTTTTGCAACGAATTTCTACCCTTTCCTTTCTCATACAGGTACTTAGCCTTCATAATGGTCTCAGTCAAAGTCCTAGGTTCATCATATTGAATCTTCTCTTTATAAAAGGATGGTAGTCCACTCCAAAACCTATCTACTTTCACCTTCTCATATTTTATAAACCCCACATACTTTATCAGCCCCACCAACTTATTTTCATACTCTTCCATGGTCCTACTTCCCAACCTAAGTTCAAATAAATCTTTCATTTTCTTGTCATAGAAGTTCTCTGAAAGGTACTCCTTCTGAAAATATTTCTTAAATTGCGTCCAAGTGATCCTATTCTCATTAATGTGCTCAACTTTCTTTAGTTGATCCCACCACACAGTAGTTTTCCCATGTAAATGGTATGTGGAAATTCTAGCTTCTGGGTTTGATGAGTAGTTATGCAACTAAAAATACATCCTGAGTCCATGAAACTACGCATCAACATAATATTCCATTTCTCTTTCACCATCAAAGGATGGTGGCTTAAGATTCCTCAACTCTCCTTGCAAATTGTCCAATTCATGTCTTCTTTTTTGGTGCCTAACAGGGGACACCTCTAGACTACTTATGGATTCTTCAAATAAACTTTCCTTGTTGAGTAGGGAGGTCAATGATGTTTATGAGTTCTTCTAGCACTTCTTGAATAACCAATTCTTCTGCGGTCATCTCTTCTTTCATGACATCTTTCCTCTTCCTCCTGTTTTGAGTTTGATCCATTCTTTTTTTTCCTCTGCAACTGATTTACGATTTGCATCACTTGATCATTTATATGATTTTGTTCTCTTATTAATCTCTCGTTTTCTTCTTTTTAACTCCGCACTTCTATTTTCAGGCTTCTCATAGTCTCTATCAATGTTTCTTTCTCCCCTCTAGCTTGGTGTCCATTGGATTTTGTCTGTACATTACCAACACTAGTATTTTGAACTTTGGCCTCTTTATCATGGATGGAAACTCCCTATCCTTCTTCCATTTCTTGAATATGAATTCTTATAATGAATTGATATATTTACACCCCCTAATTCTGCAAAATGTGCAAGCAACCATTTTGTTAGAATTATGCATGTTATAAAACAAAATTCCAAACAATTCTATAGGTCCTTTTCCTTCTCAATTCATGAATGATATATTATAATTCTCCATATTATAACAACTCCATGTTATCCTCCTCTGAATCATCTTTCCAATTACTATAATCTGGCGCCAATTCGATATTTGAGCTGAAAGTTATGGTTTCTCGAAAAATAATCACTTTCAACCCCTTTTCTTTTGTTTTGCAATAGGATCTTGTCGAAATATTCCATAACTCCTTTAACTAGTACATATTTCAAATTATTCACAGGTTCTTCCTTCAATCCACTTTCTTTGTGACCATGGATCTAAACCACAGGCTTATTCACTCTTTAGCACCTTCCTCTATATTCTTCTACACGAGAGCTTGTTCAAACACAATGTCTGAGGGATTGGTTACTAATAGGCACTTCACGCCTCTAATTGATCCCTTTACCTTATCATCAGACCCATTCTAGGAACAAGTCCTCCGAACTTCAGCCTTCGACTATTATCCCTTTTCAATCTTCCAACTTCTCTCGAAGTAAACTTCGTCGAAACCCTTCTATCAGCTCCACTAGAAGATAAAATGGTTGATATTTGATCTCTCATCGACTAGACAATCCCAATTCATCTGGAGGCTTTAGCGAGATTGACAGTCATGAATTAATCATATTTTGAGATGGACAACCTTAATAAATTCGGGACTTTGATGATCTACGACTCTGGAACATTACAACTCCCAAGTCGCTCAACTCGTCAAAGCTATTACCCTATCTTTCCACTGTTAAATCGACCAGTCACGAGAAATCCCATAGGGTCTCATATCAATGGACTTCATGAATTCACTACTCTGGGACTCCGGGACATTACAACTCTCGAGTTGTTCAACTTCCCCAAAGTGATACCTGTCGAAGCGGTCATAAAGTGACTATGATCTCTTATCGTCAGTTAACACCTCCACTTATGATATCCTTCCACTAGGTTATCCAACAACCATGACTTAATCAAGCATCATGATGGATGGTCCTTAATCATTTCAGGAATTTGAAGCTCTGAGACTCTGGGATATTACAACTCCCAAGCCGTTCAACTCCCCCAAAGTGATATCTACCGAAGTGGTTATGTTCTCCTTCCACTGCTTGATCTAACGGTTGAGAAAGGCCTCGAAGGGCTATTACATTGATGATCTGCATGAAATTGTGACTTTTCTCTTTGTCACTTTTTTTGGTAGAGATGTTGGACACCCCTAGAGGCCATACTCTCGAAGATGACATGGCATGCTGATGTCATATATGGTGACATGGACCCATGGCATGTGTGCCATATGTCACTAAAAAATGAACAGGTTAGGGTCGAAAGGGTACTGAATCTGGGTGACATGTTTCTCCACATGGCATATGACACATCATCAATCAAATAGATGGTCCACTATCTTTTCTCCAGATATGACGGATTGCATTGAACTCCTGAACACTCTGAGACTCCACGTTATAGAAGTTTTAAAATTGTTCAATTCTCCTAGAGTTAACTTCCCGAAGTGGTCAATGCAGGATGACCCTAACCAACTACTAATATTTCACCTGAGCCTCATATAAAATCGAACGGTTGATGGGACTTCGCGGCTTTGACCTTTTCCATGCTTCTGCCCTATCTCCCATAATCACCAAAGAGAAGAAGTTATGAATTTTTCCATCTCTTTATTGGCTTCGATGAATGACTATGATCACTCCCAAGATCCAAAAGGGATGGCCACGAATCTATAATCATTCACAAAGGATTTCATTTTGCACGACGCTCTGGATTTTGTGCCATCTCTGCAGTGCTATATTTCTTGAGCTTTAATATTTCAAGGACATATCCATGTTTAACCATAATACTCTGTCCATATTTTTGTCCCATACCAGTCCAGTGTTTCAACCTGAAACTATGATACCAATCTGTAATATACCCAACCACCCACGGGTTGGGCATGCTACTTCAAGCTCGCTTCTGAACTAATTTCTAATTCTGATCAAATTTTTAATGAAATAAAGATGCATGAAATATTCACATGCATAGATCAATATTCAATCTACAATAAAAATAAATGATCCATATTTCGTGCACAACAATAACCAACAAGAATGCATATTATAGATACAATTTTTTGTAGATAAATAAATACACAACGGAAAAAAATATACACGTCAATGAAACCATGTCAAAGAGAGAACTTATATTTAATGAAATGAACAACCAACTGGATACAAACAAAGGACATTTCACCCAACCATAGACACTATCGTTCCAAGTCTCAAAATAAATTTCACCCCCGAGCTAGGGATATGAGTCCACAAGGATGGTTCCAGAGTGTCACTCAGCTTCCCAAACTAGTCAACACTCAAGCTCTCACATGATTCTTAGCACACACAACAATATAAAGTATACCAACTCTCTTCTACCCAGCCTACACAACCCAAGATAATGGAATCCCTTCTCTTCCACATAGTCCCTCAGGTTGTCCATCTCCTCCTAGGGCTCAAATCTCCTCCTAGGGATCCAATGAATCTCGTCAAGAATATCCATGATGGGACTCTCAGGATTCACATTTGTAGGAAAAAAATAATGCATTCCAATGCATCTTAGACATGCATACATTAATTCATGGATGGAATACACCAGCAATCACTGCTTCCAACCAAACCATGGCTCGTCTCCACAATTTGTTTTTCTCTCCCCAACCAATATCAAAAGTAATGAATAATGAAGAGTGGGTGAAAGAGTGAATGGAGAGAGAACAAAATTAAAGGTGTGAACAATGAACAATGAACAATGAGTGAGTGAGTGAGTGAGTGAAGTAGAATCCCCCAAACAACCCACAAGATGGGTTTATATCTTTACTTGCAAATCAAGAACCACATGGCCTTCACCAAGAAGCTCATGTAACCACTCCTTCCCATTAAACAATTATGGGTGGATAAAATATTAAATAAATATGTATCCCCTCAATCCCCCTCTCTTGTGGAATCATAGACCCCTATAAATATTTTCCTTTTCCGTCTAGCATCCAATTATGTATTTATTATTAATATTGATCAAAACATCACATTTCCTAGGCACATTGGCCTCTTTCAATTGTTTTGTCACTCTAGCCTTTCATAGATTAACAAAATACATTATTTAATATGGGGCTAAAAAACCCATGGTATTACAAATTCCCATAGATCCTCTACATGAAGAGAACTTCTCAGTGCTCATAGATTTTGTTATTGAATCTGCAAAATTCTTCAAAGTGTCCAACTTCATCAACAACACTTTATTTGCTTCAACCATGTCTCTCACAAAGTGATATTGAATATCAATATTCTTTGTCTTTGAATGATAACTCAAGTTCTTTGCCCCAAAAATTGCACTCTGACTATCACAATCTATCCTTACAGCTTGTTGTACCAACCCAATACTTGAACACAATATTTGTAACCATACTGCTTTCTTAATTGCATGAGTGGCTTCCATGTGTTCAACTTCTATAGTTGAAAGTGCCACTACATCCTTTCTTTTTCTCATCCATCTGATTTTTCCTCCAAATAGATTGAACACGTACATGCTTGTAGATATCATATGATCCAGATCTCTAGCCTAGTCTGCATCCACAAAGCCATGTATGTACAACACTTTTTCCAATCCTGGTCTTCCTTGGTAGCACAATCCATAGCTAGGAGTGCCACACAAATACCTGAAAACCCTTTTTAATTGTCCAATGCTCCGTGTCTTTGACATATACTTGCTCAAAAATCCCACTGCATGTGCAATTTCTAGTCTAGTACAGACCATTGCATACATCAAACCACCAACTACACTCACATATGGAACATGAGACATGTCCTCCTCCTCTTCATGTGTCTTGGGACACTCATTCATAAATAATTTTACACCCACAGGAATAGGGACCTTGATCATATTACATTCCTTCATATTAAACCTCTGCAATATTGTCTTGACATATTTTATCTGATCTAACCATAGTTTCCTCTTTTTCCGATCTCTTTTAATTTACATGCCCGAAATGAAATTTGCATCACTGAGATCCTTCATGTCAAATTTAGAGGACAACTGAGTTTTCACATCTTGGACAATCTCCTTGTTGTTTCCTATCAACAACACGTCATCCACATACATGACCAAATAAATCAAATGATCACCAATTAATTTAAAATACACACAGTGATCCTCTTTTCTTTTTGTGAAGCCAAGTCCCAACATATAAGTATCAAAGTTTTGATACGACATCCTTGGTGATTGTTTTAAACCATATAGGGACTTTTTCCACTTGCATACCAACTCCTTCTTTCCCTTCACAACAAAGACTTTTGGCTTCTTCATATGGATTTCTTCTTCTAGATCCCCATGTAGTAATGTTTTCTTCACATCCATTTGTTCTACTTCAAAATAAAAAACAACAACAACATAAAACAAAAATCTAATAATAGGTTAACTTGAAAACATGAGAAAAAATATCACCAAAATCAATTCCCTCAACCTAGGAATAACCCTTTGCTACTAACTAAGCTTTGTATTTCTCCACTTTTCCTTCCACATTCAACTTTTTTTTAAATACCCATTTGTTGTCAATGGGATTTCTTCCAGTCATAAAATCCACTAGATCCCAAGCCTCATTCTTATCCAAGGTTTTCATTTCTTCATCCATGGCCTTTTTCTAGAGTTTTCCATCCTCTGAATCCACTGCCTCCCTAATAGTTCTAGAATCATAATTAGTAACATACAAAGAATTTTTTTACTGGAAATCAAATGGAATATACATTTCCAGATTCCTTCTTTCCTGAACTGATCTCCTCAATATTGGAGTATGATGATCTTCGTCTTCTAATTCTTGTTTTTTTGTAGAGTCAGATTCATCATCCTTTAAATCAAACTCTATTTTCTCTGGTTTTTCCTTACTTGGTAAGACTTCTTGTTTAACAACATCATTCATTTATGTAAATACCACATCTTGGCTATACACAACCTTCTTATTTTCTGAGTTCCAAAGCTTATAACCTTTGAGACCATCTTTATACTCGATAAATATACACTTTTCATCCTTGTTATCTAGCTTACTCATGTTTTCCTTTGGAACATGAACATATCCCTCACAACCAAATACCTTGAGATGTGTGAGAGAATGTTTCTTACCAGTCCATACCTCTTGTGGAGTCTTTTCATATAGTGTTGATGAGGTTAATCTATTGACCATGTAACATGTAGTACCCACTGCTTTTTCCCAGAATTGTTTCCCTAACCTGACACCATTGAGCATGCACCTTGCTTTTTCCATCATCGTCATGTTCACCCTTTCTACAAATCCATTTTACTTAGGTGTATATGGATTATTATTCTACCTTTATATACTGCACTTCTTATATAATTCTTCAAATTCATTCCCGCAAAACTCTCCACCATTATCTGTCCTCGATGCCTTAATTATTTTCTCTGTTTGATTCTCAGCAAGAGCCTTAAAATCTTTAAACCTATCAAAGACTTCAAATTTGTTCTTGATGAAATATATCCAATTATTCCTCAACAGTTCATGTATAAATGAGACATATTACACAAATTTTCCCAATGATGGAACCCACACAGGTCCAAACACATCATTGTGAACTAGCTGTAAAATTCCTTCTTCTGTCATTGCACCAGAGGGGAATCTTACTCGATTCTACTTCCCATATACACAATTTTCACATAAATCAAAATCCAACGAGAAGTTATACATACCTTCAACCATACCTTTACCATGTAGTAGTTGAATACCCTTCTCTCCAATATACCCTAGTCTTTGATGCCACAACATAATCTTTTCTCTAGAGACTGTAGGATTTTTTTCTTCTTCTTCTCTAATATGAGGAACAATGGAACTATTAGACTCATCTATAATAGTGATTCATTGCAGATTATACATAGTTCCAAACCGAACTCCCTTCAACAAAACCATTTATCCTCGAACCATCCTACAAGTTTCCTTTTCAAATATTTTTTTTACCCCTACATTGTCCATTTTTCTTACATAAATCAAATTTCTGGTCAATCCTAGGATGCACAAAACACCAGGTAGTGTTCTAATCCTTCCATCTATGAGACTCAA
Source organism: Picea sitchensis (assembly GCA_010110895.2). NCBI lineage: Eukaryota > Viridiplantae > Streptophyta > Pinopsida > Pinales > Pinaceae > Picea > Picea sitchensis. Next base: position 18,357 of record SNQJ01S0152037.1, on the reverse strand, counting down.
ATTAAATTTTCCTCATCCTATTATTTTGGTTTTCGATTCATCACCGAGGAAAAAATTACCTCCATCATACCCTTCATATTCACAGAACCACTCCCTGTGGTGATTCATATGAAATGATACGCCTGAGTCAACCAACCATGCCTCATGATCTGCATGTGTTCTTGAAGAATCCATGTACACATTGCCTCCTTCTTCCTTGGAGGTATTTTATTTTGTAGAAGGAGTTTCCTTAGATCCCTTCTTTTTCTCAACTTTGGATCTACACAGCTTCTTGTAGTGCCCTTCTTTTCCACATCTCCAACATACCTTTACAAACTTTCTGGGAGATTTAGATCTACCCTTAGACTTAGATATCCCACTTGAGGACCTAGATCTATTTATTTCATGGGAGCATCCTCTTGCAAATAATGTATATTTTCTCCATCCTTCCATGTTCTTCCATATCATATCCTACCACAATAAGGATGAGACCACTTCATCAAAATTCAAGGCATTTGTATTACTACCTATGGCCACAACCAAACTATCCCACGAGTCTGGTAGAGAGAACAATAAACTGATACACTTATCTTCATCTAAAATATTAATCTCCACATATACTAACTGACTTGCCACAATATTGAAGGCGTTCAAATGCTCTGCGACTGAGTCTCCATATCCCATCCTTAGGTTATAAAAATTCTTTCTCGAGAATAATTTATTTACTAGGGACTTAGAATGATACAACTTCCCCAACTCATCCCATAAATCCTTGGTTATAGCTTCCTCTGACACATTAAGTAATATTGAATATGAGATACACAATTGGATTGTTCTCTTTGCCTTTTGATCCAACATTTTCTAGTCATCTGCTAAAGTTCATGTAGGTGCAGTACCTAGATTCACCGCGATCCACTGATCTCTGTCCACCAACATATCTTTCATCTTCAGCTTCCACAACTCAAAACTTTTCCCATTAAAATTCTTGATCTCTATTTTTGAACTGATCGCCATTTCTCTTCACCTGAAGAATCGATACTACATATCTCCCAGTATAACAAGGCTTATCACAGTCTCGATCCAAACCCTTCACCACAAAGGCATCCCCCTGAAGAGAACAAAGCTCTGATACCAAATGTAGATTTTAACCTTATACACTATTTTAATTCAAACAAATTTTCAATAAAAGAACAAAAAATATACAATGGAAAATACACACATTACACATATATTTTTCCCTTGGAAATCCAAACTGGGAAAACCAACATATTCTATATTCATTCATTTTCATACATTGTTTACAATACAATATACATATAGGATCCAACGTCATCCAAAACCCTAACCCAATGACATGGATTAGTCAACAACCCTAATTCCTTAAATAGAAATAGAAAACCATTGAAAACAACCATGTGCTGAAAAACCTCCCAACAATGGACATGAAAATCAAGGCAAAACGAAAAATGAGGTAAAAATGCAACATGTTTCGCGAGGAAAAAAGAACTAGTCATGAAAATAATATAACACACACCCAACAACAAGTGGATCAAACTTCTACTTGTGTGATTGTCTGGTATCTTGGTTCATCAAGAAATCATATTTAGTATCGTTTTCCACAACAGAAGCATAGTATATTAAAACAACAACATGTTGTACAAAGGTTTTCTCGATGAAGAAAACTTTGTAGGATATATAGGTGGAATATGACAAGCCTATTTCAATATTCTGTGATGATACTAGTGCTATAAGTATATATAAGAATTGACTGATTCATTCCAAGAAGAAACATATTTCGATCAAGTTTCACTTTCTACGGAAACATGTTACAGAGAAGAAAATAAAGGTAGATTATGTTGGGACAAAAGAACATATTGAGATATATTCACCAAACCTCTTCCCAGGGAGACCTTTGAATATTTTCGATTAAAACTAGGAGTGGTTTCATCCCTACAGTGATCTACATGGAAGTCGTCATAGTAAGAGAGGGGGAGAGAAATAGTAATCATGAAAGAATTGAATGTTTTTTGAATGCTTTTTATCATATATTTACACAAGGGAGAACCATAACGAGAAACATCAATGGTGATCAATGGTTTACAGATAGGGGGAGCAACCCCAAAGATAAGTCACCCTTTACCATTGATGTCAAATGGGAAGATAAACGCAAAGGCATGGAAAAAAAGAGAAGAGGCATGAAGTCAAGGGGATCCAACATGAGCATGAGTGTTTTCCATATCTAAGTGTTGTGTCTAAGTGTTTCCATCAATGCTAAAGGGGGATATTGTTAAAATATTAGTTGTTGAAAGCTTGGTTGTCATTGAATTTTTGAAACATTGGTTGTCATTGATGTCAAACCTTGAACAAGAAGTTAACAAGTTGCATGTGAAGTTAACAAGTTTCATTTCGGTTGCATGTCATTAACAAGACATTATGAGTTGTCCATAAATTAGCAAAAAGGTAAATTCTCAAAACAAAAAAAAAATGTTAATTTTAGAAAATTCTTGGATGAATCTAAAACTGATGAATAACTAACAGATAACTAGAGTGGCACTATTCTTGAGCTCTTTTTTTTTATTACATGAATAAAAGAAGAGATAAATGATAATTAAAATTAATTAAAAAAACCCGCAAAAACACTAAAACATGAATTTGAGGCATCATATGAAGGTATTTGGCTCTCGAAAAGTGTTGAAACAAATTTTGATATGATAGATCAGATCAAAACGATAGTAAATTCTCTGATATGCAACTCCGTATAAAATTGCATCCCAATCGGATAACCGAGTCAAAAGTTAGGACTCTCGGAAATCCCTACATTTTTTAATGAGATCCTTGTTGGAAACACATATATACAGAGAAGAGTCAATTGAATATTTGTGTGTGGATATAGATTGGAAAATCTGAGGTAGTGAGACGAAGGAAACAAAGTTCGGTGAAGGGATAATTTTATAGGATCCAAGTGTACGAAAGTAAATTTACTGGAACAATGTCTCTGAGGTAATCTGTGAGTTGCAGAAGGGAAAAGCACGAACATCCGCAAGTAGGCAATGTACAGATCAAAAATCTATGAAGAAGACAAGAAAAATGTTAGAGATATAAAGCCCATGTCAACTACAGGTTGAAGGTATGTCTTCTTGTGTATGTTAGGGTGTGTATTATGAAGAAATCAGGAACATATGTGTCTTAGTGATTCATAAGAATTTTATTTGGAGAAATCTCTTATGGATATTGGTATGAGGTATGTGTGGTTGAAGTCTTGATGAGATATAAAAAATTAGTAGCAACAACAAAAGTACAAAAAAAACCAACAACAACAACAAGAAGTTATTAGTTACAACGACAAAGGTAGTGACATATTAGACTACATTTATAATTAATGGCGGTTGAACGAGGCAAGGAAAGGGGGTTGTAGACTCCTTTTGATTGGAGCCAGTAAATTTGGGAGATGGATATCCCTTCAAGTTGTAGCCTATAAATAAGGGTTTGGATCCTCCTTCCAGTTGTATATGGAGAAATAGGAAGTTGGTGCTTCCAATGGATTTTACTCTTAGATAAATAAGAAAAGAATTCTCTATTTTTTTCCTACATTGGTTTCCACATAAAATTATGGTGTATTGTGTTTATGTTCTTTTTATGCATTGGATTATGGTGTTTATGATATATTTAATGGTAATGAGAAACTATTGAACATTATTGGAGGTTTTATGTTGTGACTAAAAGTACCAATTTTGCTAATAATGATTCACCCCCGCTCTTAGTATTCCAACAATACTTGATCAAAATGTGTTTTTTCTTGGAATGCATCATTGGATTATTTGAAATACTAATAACACTGGTGTTATAAAAAAGTATCGAAATATTCTCATCATAGTACACCTATATATACTGTGAAGTATGTTTCATACAGAGGACCTGAGTACAACATGTTGTTGTTCCAATATATTATGCTTCTATTGCAGAAAATGACACTGATGACTGTTTCTTGCTTTACCGGGATACCAGACACTCACCCTGATTTAAATATTCTCCACTTGTACCTCTTCTATCATCAATGCTTCCATCCCAATCTGCATCTGTATAAGAAACTAGATATAGTTCATGTCCTTTTGGATACCATAACCCATAGTCTTTTGTTGCTTTGAGATATAAAAATATTCTCTTTAATGCCATAACAGGTGTTTCCTTTGGTGCTTCTTGAAATATTTCTACATGTCTGTTGGCATAGGGGAAGACCTAGGGTTCAACGCTACAACAACGCACCAACAAATCCCTAAATACCGACCCTTTCAGAAACACTTGTGAAGTAGATGAAGTCTCACCGTAGAGGCATGGGTGGTTGCAAGACTCAGGTGTCTGCAACCTTAGCTGGGACAAAGATCTGTGATCATACTACTCAATAAAGTACTTATCACTGTCAGTTCCTCAATATACAATCAATAACCACCTCACTTATAAGACAAAACTTTGCAGCATTAACAATGATCTAATGTATTTAAGCACTTATCATAATTAAATAGGTCATATCTAGTAGATCAAGCATTGAGCATATTCATGTATATCATATCTATCATTCTACCTGTCAGTATCACTAATCATAGAAGATTTATCTTAAACATATAAGATCACTTAACATATAACATATGAATACATCAAGACAAAGCACAAAGCACATAACACAGTGTTTACATGGTTCGCCCCCACCCTGGGGCTATGTCCACCAACTCTTCTTCTTTATTTTCTTCAATCAAACAATTACAAGAACAAAGCCATCAAAACCCTTACTTCGTGCATGACAAAAGATCTGTGCAACTCACTAAATCCTTCTTCCTTATGCTCACAACACTAATTTCTACACAATATGCTACAAGGACCTCCACTTATCTCTGCAAGTCTCTTACAATCATGCACAAAGCACTTACAGCCTCTAATCGCACTTAGCATACATTCACATCACATAGATTCAGTATTCTCTTCAACCACTACCAACTTACATTGCCTATCCTTCTATTTATACATACAAAATAGGCCCAAAGATGAGTAAACCCATGGGTCGATATCCCATTCTCGTTACATATTCCCAAAAACCCAAAAAGGGGCCCAAAAGGGGGCCGAGTTCACGTAATTTTCTCTTTGTCTTGCGCTCCTCCTTCGACAGGCTATCGAAGTCTCAAAATAGATAAACATGACCAAGAAACTCGCAACACTTGTTCAAGGGCCAACAGGCCCCCAACAATCACCCGTGACTCGTCCCAAGTCACTTTGGTCTGACCAATTCTACCTCGAATGCCTTGAGCTTGGCTCAAGATACTTCGACTTTCTTCTTTGTTGTGGCCACTTATTCGATGAACTTCTAGATCACTACATCATTCAATGGCCCTTATAGGTGTTGTTCTGCTGTGATGATAATATGTTATAGCCCTATTCCTTGGCTCTCAACCTCTGTAAACAACATGCATTCCTTATCTTGCACAAGTTCAAGATGTTGAGTGACTTCCATCAGTTTTACTTGAACCATATGGATATGTTTCTGAGATGTACATTGTTCACGAGACCTCTTCATTATTTCTACAACTGACAGAGATTTCAGCTGCGCCTGCAGTGTGTATGCATGCTTCTTCACTTCATGGAGTTGTAACTCCAGTGTCTGTAAGTATGGGTTCTCAGTGAGGTTCTTGTATGTCTGGGCACTTCGGTTACTCATCTTATTGAACTCCAAGGAAAGAGATTTTAATTTGTCAACTACGTTGCGGGCAATTTCTTCTTGTTGGTCCCTTATGTCTTGAGGGGTCTCGAGCACAGTGCAGAGCTCCAAGTCTGCTATGAAGTGTTGGAGCTTCTTTATTACTTCTTCGAGTTGTGCTACCTACTGTGGGACTCTCTCTTTGACATTTACTTCAATGACTGTCACAGAGAAAAGTTCTTTGTGAACCATTTCCTTAACTTCGAGTTCCTCGGCGAGAAACGTTTCCTTGCTTTGTTGTAACTGTACTTTTTCTTCATCCCACTTCTCTTGTAGAGCCATCTTTTCCCATTCTACAACACTGCATTGCTCCTCTAGGTCTTTATGTAATTGTGATAAATACTGGGTGGCTTGTGTTGTCTCTTCATGAGCTCGTCGAAGGTGAGCTTCGACTGTATTATCAATGCCTTATAGTTGAGCCGGCTCATCACCTAGTTCTGATGTTCCTACCGATAGAGGCACAGTGGAAACTGCACGACTGGACTATATTACTTGTTGCACCCCTTGGAGCTCATCCTTAATCCGGCTGAACACTTCCTCCTACATAGCTTTCTGCTTCTCTTTTATATCCAATGAAGCATCGTTTAGTGATACAACGATAAAGTCAAAGTCATCTAAAGTGAGGGTGGTCTGAAATTTGGTCCTGGTTGCTTTCGATTTCTTCCTCGAAGAAGGTTTTAGGGGGGAAGACTTCCTTTTCTTTGAGGGGTCCACCTCGTCTCTAGACAGTGTAACTTCTCCTTTCTTCGGTTCAAGTTCTGTGCCATATATCTCTCTGCCATCTCCTCCTTGCTCTACTGAGATGGAAGCAGTCTTCATGGATGTGTTGTCTAAATCATGGATCTCTTCGGTCCTCTTTATCTTTCTAGGTCCAGGTATATCCGTCGTAGTTTCTAGAGTGTCAACATCAGACATCTCCACAGGGTCCACTGGAATAAGGAGGTCCACCAATCATTCCTTGGTAATCTCTTCCAAGTCATCCTCTGTCAACTTGTAGTACGACTGTAGCTATTATTTATGCTCATCAACGCGTGTTGTGATATAGATGAAATGGCGGTCCACGCTGAATTTCATCAAGGGCATGAACCTATGGAGAGTGTTCGGGGTTATATGAGGTGCAGGATGGATGGCTACCTTCAATTGGTTTTAATAAGTGTGGAAGATGGAATTTGATTGCCACTACTTGCTCATGTCGTTCGAGTACCATAGTGTATTGAACTTCATGGCTAGAGGTTCAAATGACGCGATGTCCAAAAATTTCTTACCTTTCGGCATCTCACATGCGATGAAAGTGATCAGGATGAGAAGCCAATTGAGGTGGAACTCATATCCTTGATCTTGCGCTTCCCTGCAGTCCAATTCTATCTGGTTAACAAGGTAGTTCTCCCAATTCATTTGTAGGCCCTCCGCGCACTTTCCTGCGAGGTCGACTACAAATCCAATCACTTGGGTGGGTCGACTCTTGCAAACCAACTTTTCTGTGATCAATTGATAGGCTAGGCACACTGTGCCACTCTGGATAGAGGCTACCTTGTATCCTCACGTTCCCTTCTCGACATCCCCGTAGGTATCTTTTATCTTCTGCTCAAGAGAACGATCCATGGTTTTCCTAGGGTAGAAATCATGTGGATTAGGGCCTTGCATTCTTAGCCATGTGATTTGATTTATCAATGTTGGGTCCACTGTGATACAGTGACTCAACCATAAATATCTTCCATGGTAGTAGGACAACAATATATTGACGCATGCATTCACTTCTTGGTGCCTTTTGAAGTGCAGGATATTCATAACGTTGAGGAGGGCAGACTGCGCGAGGTTCATGGTCCATGACTGGGGTATGATCTTTGATTTCTTTCCCTTGGTTCTGGTCAGATACTTGTGCAGAGAAAGCATGTTGTACACCTTCCTATCAC
>SNQJ01S0152036.1:0-22980 GCA_010110895.2 Picea sitchensis | reverse complement strand
CCTATCTCCCCTCTTGGTGTTGATTTTCCATCATCTCCCATGATTTCAACTTCCGATGATTTGGATCCAGTAGTGGACATGGTGATTTCTTTGATAGGGTTATTGGAGCCTAATCTTCTTACTCCTGTCATGGCCCTCGACATGTGTTCCTTCCCGAGTGATTATCTTCCATCCAACAAAAATATCATAGAAGGCATGACCAAGTTTTGTCCCTTGACATGGTATCCTTCTAGAACGTTATTCTCTTGGAAGCTATGATCAAGCAGAGGCAATGAGCATAGTTTTTCTCTCTGTAGCAAGCTCGTTAAAAAATGAAACAACAATCTGGGGATTGAACCCAAAACCCTGAGCATAGTTCTTTTCCTATGTCAAGCTCGTTAAAAAATGAAATAGTCACCTTTCTTGAACCTTCTTTTCATCCACCCTTCTCCTTTTTCTCATCTGGTAGAGAAATTGGTGACAACCTCAAAGTCGGTGAATGAATTGAAGCTTGGAGGGCATGTATCTAGCCTTTGATGATCATTCTAGAGTTAAGCCACTGGCTGTCAAGCTGGGGGCATACCGAGCTTAGTCTTTATTCTTTCTCATTCTCGTAAATACATGAGAATGCATCTGGGTAAACTTTTATCTCTTTTTCGGACCTATATGGATACACAAAAAAGGAACCCCTTGGAGTCGTCTTTAAGCTCTTTTCAGACACTCTAAACATGAAAAGATTGCCAAGTGATCTTGCTTTCTTTCCCACTCGTTAAAATGTTTGAAAGGGTGTCTTTTGAGTGATAATTTATCTCTTTTTTGGCCTCATGAGACTAAGATTACAAAAAAGGACAACATTGGAGTCATCTTTAAGTTCTTTTCAGACTCTCTAAACATGAAAAGATTGTCGAGTGACCTTGTTCTCTTCACATTCATTAAATAATTTTAAGAAAACATCTGTTGAGCGATAGTTTATCTCTTTTTCGGTCTCATCAGACTACTTTATGAAAAAGGAGCAGAGAGAGTTCTCTTTTAAGTGTTTTTTCCAGACTCTATAGTCATGAAAAACCTTCGAGTTTTCTGTCTTTGGACTCGTTAAACAAATATCGACAGGCCCATATGGGACCGAACCCTTACTTCTTACATTTCATTAAACAAAGGAAGAGAAACTTATCGAAGGTAAGTTATATCAAGCATGTGTTACCCTCCTCGAGCTTGTTAAATCAAAAAGACGTACTCATCTATCTGGATGGGGGAAAAATTGAAAGAACCAAGCCAAGCAGTTTTTGAGAACATTACCAAGTAACTCTTAGAGTCACCCTTGAACATGGCACTTTGTCTTTGAGCACATATTAATCCACTGAACCTCTGCACTGAACCAATCCTCTAAGTTTTTCTTACTCCTTTGGGTCACCCGACGAAAGTCACAGTATCCACTGCATTATAGTGTTTTGGTCCATGTCATGTTTTTTCTATTGTGCCTCAGTGTTCAAGGGAAGTATTCGCCTCGAGAGTCAACCATCACAAATATCTTGTTTCAATACCCATGTCATTCCATGTTCATTTGATCTACCAATTATATTTTTGTGTCTATTTCGTGCCGTTGATGGGGGATACATCAAGGCCCTCTTTCAACAAGTCTATTCCTGTCGACTTCAATACATTATCTAGGAACTATACTTAGAAACCAATTACCACTTTGGGACCCGCATGCCTCAATGGTAGGCCTCCTTACATTTGACAGTGAGTTTACATCATTAACCTCTGATCGGATGATTCCACGGATGTTCGAATTCAACTCATCTATTCACATTCGTTGGAATGTACTAGAAGTACCTTGGGAATCATTGACATCAATGGTGATCTCCCTCATGCTTGTTAATGGTTTACATCATTGACTGGTAATCAAGTGGTTTCTTCCATGTTCGACATCAGGACATCTATTCACATGGTTAGATTCATACTACATCAGGATCGGTAAGAAGACCTTGGGTTGAGTGATCACTCTGATATGTACTTTGCCTAGGTTGCAATGGAGTTTCTCTTGAACACTGACACATATATTGTCACATAGATCTACCTTGTATTGGTCGTGTCTATGTCTTGTCATCTCATGGATCCACTGTGTATTCTTCATGGATACGATCAGTTCAATTCATGGGAGTATAGATCCACAATGTATCTTTAGTGGCTATACATTTTATCAATATAATTATGGATCCACAGTGTATTTATGGTGGCCATACCTTGAAAGTCTCTATTACTCAAGCATAGGTATGCCTGCCCTGGGTTTGAAGCATGTCTTAACATTTGTTTGATGGTTTTGGGTAGCTTCCGTCGTGTTCTCTGAGTCCGTACCCTTGCTTGAAAGTCTACAAAGCATTTTAGTTATTAGTTCTTGCCTTCTAACTTCATACTTTGTGGGGCAATCTGTTACACTTCAAAATTACTCACTTCGATAGTGCCGCAAGTGTCGTCATTACAAGTGTCGCAAGTGTCGCATTTTGGTCACAAGTTTCGCAAGTGTCAGAAAAATCATACTACCATAATGTCTATGTCGTCCCTATAACGACATCGGAAGGACACTTGAAACACCTCAAACAATTGCTTTGGAAGAACAGGAATGGGTTAACAAAGTTTATAAACCTTCTTTCCATTGAGAGAACCACTAAAAATGAGTTTCAAAGGAGAGAACTCCCCCATATACTATCAGGGAGCATTATAATGCCCTGATCCCCTTTATGGGGAGTGCTTCCACTATTATGAGCACCAACACTTGTTGTTCTTCTTTCAAGTAGCGCTATAATGCTCTAATGTCCTTTTTGGAGGAGTGCTACCTATTCCAGCCAAAATTTTGTTTGTTGAGAAGATTGAGGGAAAGATCCCCTCAATATCTAAAGGTGGTTAGTTTTGAATCCTTGGTCAAGCCATGATCTTAGGGCAGATCCATAACTAAAGGAGGAAAATCCTGAACTTACCCCAAAGATATCTCAAATGGTTGGGCCTCTCCAAGCCTATTTAAATAGGCCTTCTCATGGTGAAAGAGAGAAAAAGAATTGTGAAGCATCTAACCTATGATCTCATGAAGAAGGTGTCTTTCATAACATCGACATTCGGTGTGTGGACTGTTTGAGCAAGGGTTCAAACAAGGAGGGCTTGACGAAGCTGCTGCACTCACATCTATGTTTGTAAGTATTCTTCATTGTTGTTCTCTTTAATATAATATGCTTGGCTTGTTTCTTTTAAATCTATGTTTGATGTCACATGAATTTGTCTCTAATAGATAGGTCTATTTCGAACTAATATCAGTAGAGTAGGAAGTTGTTTGTACTTTTGTTTGTCTACAAGGCTTATTGAGGAGTTCAAGATTGGAGCTCAACTTGGACCGTGCAGGGACAAACACTGGTAAAAGGTAATTCTTTTCTCCTTCCTCCTCACACATTATTTTATCTAGATCGAAAAGGAAGTCAGTTTCCATGATAAGAATCTTCTGTCTTAAGAGTTAAGAGTCTAGCTCTCAAGAGGAGATCTACCTGTCCACAGGGAGATTTTCCTACAACAACAGGTTAAACACATATAAACTCAGAGTTAGCACAAAATTACTGCTGACATAAATAATCCATGGAATTAACATTAATTCATATGCACAACAGAATACATGATAAATATAAATACAAGGACATGCAAAACATAATGAAAACATTGTCTGGTACTTATCTTTGAAACGGTGGTAATTCCACCAACCATGTGCAAGACTTCCATGAACTTCCCAGCCTTAGACCATGCTGCTCATCAAGATCAGCAGTGGGTCACCCCCGAGCTAGGACTAAGCTCCACCCCAAGGCAAGGAATCCTAGGCTAGGATAAGGTTACAGGGAAAAAAACACAGAACAACTGGAAGGATTCTTCCCAGGATGCCTTCTTATGCCCACTACTCATGGACTCTCATTCCCCACATGCCTGCTCTGCCCGAGAGTATACACCTTAGCAATAAAATTCCATCGGTGCTTCACCTCCCTCTCTGGGTCTTAGAAATAGGCCGTATCAGGAAGTCTTAGAGCTCCATAGCTGGTGTTCGACTCTCTCTAGGAGAAAACCACTTCCCAACAAACTCTCTCTCGAAGAATACATGTAAAAGAGGTAATATTCTCTCCCAGGAAACACTTATGCCCACTACACATAGTCTCTCCTTCCCCACATGCATGTCACACCCCAGGAGTATACACCTTCTCTATCACCTAGATAGTCCTTCAGCTGCTAACCTCCCTTGCCTTGGGCTTCAACAACAGGCCAAACCAGAAATCTCCGAGCTTTGTGGTAGCTACAGGGTTCCTTCCAAGAGCTCTCTCCTTCCTCTGCACACTCTCTCACCTAGAGAGAGTCACTCACAGGCTTATTAAAACCTACCTCTTCAATAAAAATCACCTCCCTCACCTAGAGAGAGGTTACACACAGGCTCAACACAAACTTACACTGGTTAGCAAGCCACACGTAGTCCAGCATTGCGTGGCCACAACAGTCAACTGGGTATACAGTCACGGGCTTCCCAAACAGGTGAAAGTCACATACTTCAACCCAACTAGCTCAACAATCATGGAATAGAATCATATTTATGGTTTTTTTAGTGACGCGTGACCAACAGTCATGCATGGGTCGACACAGGCTCAGCGGTTCAGAATAGAGGTTGTACCAGCTATCTCTGATATCAACACAGGGCTTTCAGCTTTTAGGGTTGCACTAGGTATTCTTGCAGAGGTCAGACCGTTCACGTTCAGATAGTCAGGTATAATGGAGGAGGAACCCCCAACATGGCTCATCTCAGCCATTTTATTTTCATGCGCCTAGGTTGACACTTGTCACCCATGCAACTACATGCATTCCTTCCATTGGGAAGTTGCTTGTCCTTCAAAAAGAACTTAGGATAAAACATATTATTCACATGTATTTTGGAATAATATTAAAATATTATTCCCCAAGGACTTAAGCCCCTAGGCTTAGCCCCCTGGGCTCAACACTTAGCCCCTCTTCCCACCTTCCATCCCCTAATCACTTGCCCACTATGTGGAAGCTTAGTCCCCCATCACTCATTCATCGTGGTTGGTCTGCACGCAACGATGTTTATAATTTTAATAATGTTCTGCATAGATACATGTACAAAATCAGGTTCTTGGCCTTCAACACTTAGGCTCTCTGGCCTAATAATCACATAAGTCCACCAGCTTATATTAACTTGGCTCACCAGCCTATAAAACATAATTATAATTCATTTCATTAACATGATTTACAACAAGGCTCGGCCTTGGGGACATTACAAATCCCCCTAGGCATTAAGCCTCATCCTGATCTCGATGCAGGATCAATTAATGAAAAAGGAGTGGTGGTTGAAACATCGAATCACTCCATAAATAGAAGGTGTGGAGGATCTAGCCGTGGGGCTTGAACTGTTAGCCTGAGGCACACCTATGGGAAATGTCTTCCTATAGGTCCATGTTGATCTGAGCCCATGTATGACAGAAGGATGCAGACACATTCTGACAGAAGAAGGCACAAACAAAAGGCTTTGAATGGAATGGCTAGATCACACTCCTGGTAGTACTGGACTGATCTGAGTATAAATAGATCATTTCAAGGATTTTTTAAGGTCATCAACTGGTTGAGCGGAGCTCCCTATTTTGTAATATTCTGATGCCAAAACTGTTCTTTGGTTATGTATCAAATTTGAGACTTTCGCATTAATAGAAGTCATCTTCTTTCATCCTTTTTTTTTAAACCATGTTGAAAAATTGGGGCATGGAGTATCTAGTCGAGGGTTTTGATTCTATTCTAACATAGGTTTGATTACAGTAGTGTTGTCACTAGTTTTAGTCAGCTTCCTTGTTATCTTATTTCCCCTTACACTGAAAGGGTCCGACATAGAGGATCCAGTGGATTTTTTGTATTTTCATTGTGATGTAGGTATGATCATTATGTTGTTGTGACATATTTCAGCATCTGAAACTTGAGTTCAAGAGTGCTCTTGAGACTGAGTTTTTATTCACCAAGCTTCTTGAAAGCCAGATTCCCATGGAAGACCTGTCCACCTTTCTCACTAACTCTTCCTTTTGCCCACCCTTAAACTCAAATCAGTGACTGCAGTTAATGAGACATGTTATGCACACTTTTAGGGATAACCAAGAGATCATGTCTCGAGGCCCACAGGTCCCAGACATGGAGTACCAAGAGCCGGATTGACTTTAGAATGGCCCTGGAGGGCCCATATTTTCTCCCTTTCAGCGCCTTTACTTTGCCAATAGCAACAACATCCATCACCATCAGCTTGGTCTTGCATCAGAAATGGTTCTTTCTACACAAGGTAATGAGTTTGGGTATCATGGTATGTGTCACTCTGATCCTCAAAACCTTTGAATATGTGAATTTAATTCCTTTTGTTTCTAACGAATGCTTGGATCTTATACTTGCCCACTTGACCATATCTGGGGGGAATGACAAGATTCCCTAGTGTATACTAGCCCAATAGGATGCCTTGTCACTTTCCCCAAACTAGTATTACAGGCTTGTATAATGTCTTTGAGATTTTAACTGGGGTAATAGGGGTTTTATGCAAATGTTTAATAATATTGATGATGAGATGTGGTTGAAATTGTTATGATCCCTGTGACTGATGAGCCCATGGAGGGTGTAGCTATTGATGTGCAGGATCATGCTCGATAGATAGGTACTACATTGGACAAGTACACATGGGGAGATGATCAGTTCAGACCTCCATGGGGCTGAAGAGCCCACCCAATGGATGTTAAGACTCGAACAGGGGGGAGAGACAAGATAGAGGGGTTTGCATAGGAGGGAAGGAGGATGTATTGTAGAGGAACCCCGACAGAGCTTAACCTAAGGGAGTTGTGCCCTTTTTAGTTGAATGTTGGCCTTGGAATGCCTAGGATGTGACCCTTCATGACCATGGTGTCACCTAGCAGCATGGACATTTTGGGAGACAGTTGGGGCAGTTTTAGCGCATGTGGCAGGTTTTAGAAGCCCAAGGAGGGCTAACATTTTGCTCCAGGATGATGGATTTGACCTAGAAGGGGCTAATACCACCCTAAAACAGGCATGACATCTCTCTATTGCTTGATTAGGATTTAATTTTAATCATTTAATGTACAATAGTATGATTTTAGTATTTTGGCCTTATCGACCTTTTATGACCTAAAAGTGAAATTAGGTCATGGTATTGTATAAATTGAGGGTTTTAACCTTCATTTTTTCATCATCTCTCACTCACTGATTAGTGAGGTTTGAAATTTGTGCTACAGTTGTAGTTCATGGCTGAATCTGTGAGGTGCACTTGTTGAAGGAATGCATTTTTGGAATTCTATTAGCATTTTTGGCATTTCTCTTGGTGGAAGGTGTTAGAACTAGGGTTTTCTACTTGATTTATTGGTTAAATGTAAGTGAATTTCTGCAAAACTTCTTAATTGAATGGTTGTAGTATTGTTTGTCTTACATTTCTTGTTATAATTTGTTGAATAAACCCTAGGTGACAAGAACACATTGTAGGTCCTTCTCTCATGTCCCCACCAAGGTTTTATCCATTTCGTTTGCTGAAGTGAGATAGAGCCTTGCCTTAGCAACACCATAATTTTTCTACCCCTTGTTGAAGAGGATTGAACCTTGGCATAGAAAAACTCAAATATCTCTTCTCACATGCTATCTGTTTTACCTTATTGAAGATAAGAAGGAGAAAACACATCAAGGCCTACTTCCCCTACACCTTGGTGAGTCGATTTTCCCTAGGGTTTTCTTATTAAAGCCTTTCCATAGAAACACATTGCTTGCAAACCTTCTTTTCTTAGTCTTATGCAATCTTTTGAGCTAGCCATTTTTTCCATTGAACTAAGGAAGGAGGAGAGAGCACTGAGGCCTAGTTCCCCTACACCAAAGTGAGCCTCTCTCCCCTAGGTTTTCATCCTTGAGGCCTTGCCATAGCAACACCTCAAGGTCTAACTCTCTTGTCCTTAGTCATTAATATTAACTTTGATCCTTCAACTTGTGTCCTCCTTTTGACTCCATTTACCGTAGGAACACATTGATCTAAGGCCTAGCATGTGAGTACTTTGATCAAAACAACTTCTAATGCTTTGGACAAGCCCTAACTATTCTAACCCTAGCCTAGAATAACCCTACTAGCCTTACTACTTCCATCATCTTTCTAGTGCTAGAAACACCTTTGTGCAGTAATCAATTCACTTTTAAGAAATTGAATGTTTGGTTAAGGCATTACCTAATGAAGTGTTAATTTGTTACATTGAATGCCAAGTTTCTTTAGTATTTATTGAAGAAGTGATATTGTAAATTGTTGTTATTGTACAAACAATGACTTCATCAATATTTATTGCCCAATTGCTTATTACCAGATAGTCATTGATTATATGAAGTACTAACCAAGGGAGTAAGCTTTCATATATATATATATATATCTCTTTTTTTATTGTCTCGAGAAGGTACATATTTATTTTGGTTATAATTCTCTTTATTGGATGATTAGCCCGACAATCTGCT
Organism: Picea sitchensis; assembly: GCA_010110895.2. Classification (NCBI taxonomy): domain Eukaryota; kingdom Viridiplantae; phylum Streptophyta; class Pinopsida; order Pinales; family Pinaceae; genus Picea; species Picea sitchensis. The sequence continues at coordinate 14,451 of SNQJ01S0152036.1, read as the reverse complement.
CAGTGGTTACTTTTGAGGGGGAATTTATCTTTCATCCTTCAATCCTTTGCCTTCTCAAAACTGAGGTCACTGGGGACGTCTCCCTTGGTCCTTACCTCCCTAAATAGAAATAACCTTCCTATAGAGGTGACATTGGGTGGGATTAGTTCAATTACGCTAGTTTGTCTCTTTACATCTACCTTTTGTCCTAACTACAAACTGTGCGATAACATTTTGGCGTTGTTGCAGGGGAAAACTATGTCAAACCTTCCTCAAGAGGACACTATTCGATAATTCTTGCCTCTAGAGCCTTTATCTTACCAGCTTACTTGGCGAATCCACTTAGGGTGTTTTCCCCTTATCCTTTGATGATTTCAAGAAAATTATCTGGCGACTCTACTACTATGGCCTCTACAAATCTTGTTATCCCTGTGAGTTCTCCCAATTGGTCTCACAAAGAGATTTTTGTCCCTTTAGAATTAGCCAACACCCCAAGAGAAATGCATGATCTACCTAGTAAGGTTGACTCTTGGAAACCTAGATTTTCAGGAGAAGATGGATCCTGTGGCAGCTCTCATTTGAAAATGTTTCAGGAAGCGTTCCAGTTTCACCAATCTGGATAGGAACACCCTAATTCCTTTACAAGGCTCTTTGTGAGATCACTCACCAGAAGTGCCAGAAAATGGATTAACAAACTCCCAAAAGGAAGCATCAAAGACCTTGAAGAGCTTGAACAAATCTTCAAGAAAAGTTTGTGTGAAAAGGAAAGCATGGATTCCATTTACTCTCAATTCCTTGAATCCTGCAGATAAAAAAAAAATATGTTAGGGGATTCAATGATAGGTTCAATACTCTTATTCGTAAGCTTCATCCAAATTTCCTAACCAGGAGCATGATTCTCTGACATTACCTCGATTCCTTTGAAGGGATCTTACAACTCACCCTCAAGAATCGTTTCCCTGCAAACCCAGAATAAGATCAAGACATTGTCTGCCAAATTGAAGAGAACATCAAGTTCATGAACCTCACCCATCAGGTCAACCTTTTGAACAATGATGACATCTGGGTAGTAAATAAGGAAAGCATGGAAGGGTCGGAACTTAACCTCATGGAAACTCTAGAATTGAAAAAAAGTGATCCCTGGAGGAAATGGAGCACAGGTTTCTCAAACACAAAATGTGTCTTAAACTTCTCAAGACAACATGAACCATCTGAGGGTTTAGGTATGGCTACTCATAAAAAGCCCAATTTTGAAAATTGCTTATTTTTCTTGACCACGCCAATTTTGGAAACTCAATATATGAGTGAGGCTAGATTTGAATACTTTGTACAAACTAATGAGGACTCAAAAATAAAGTCTAAAGAGCCCCAACTACATACTAACAATCAAACTAACCTAAGAACTAGCATGTCTTATATCTTGCAAAGGGTTAAAAGGATTCCTGAAATGTTGCAAATCCCTTTTCTAACAAAGAAAAACCATATGACCAATTATTGTTCGAAGAAACTTCCACACTATTGCTAACTGGTTATCTTGAGTAATATGAACAATCATCCATTTCATTGTTAACAGATGATCTTGGATCTAGTGACTATAACTCAGTAGACCCATGATTGTTTCATGGTTGGCATACTCTTCCCTTAACATAAGAGGATACAAATTGGGGTGATTGTCTTGATGATGCCTTTGACATCTCCAAGGATTGGGAGGATTATTGTCCTACACAAGGAGATGACCATTCAATCAAGAAAGGATTGGGTTTCGTTAAATGGGAAGAAAATATTTTCATGGATATGGAATTCCATGACCAAATAAACAACATAGGACATGATATAGAAGGCCCCCATATTTGTCTCAACATAACTCATGAAGAACACCAAGAAGAGATGAAATAGGTGGACAAGAAGGTTAGAATGGAAGTAATAAACAATTTGGACCCGCAGTCAAGGGAGAAATTGGCGAAATGAGAATTTCAAGTATATAGGCAAAATAAATTATACCAACCTACCCTTACCATTCCTACAATGACTCAAACAAAGCCTTCACCTTCGAACCTTCCTCCCCCTAAAGCACCCGAAACTGAAAGGATGGACATGAACTTTGACTTCGAAGGGGCATTATCTGAGATGCACGTGTCTATCCCTCTGAAAGAAGTCATCAAGGTACCATCTATCAAAGAAATATTTGATAAATTCTTCAAAGAATCATATGGACCTATGGACCTTCCTATTATTTTACAAGATGATCACTTTAGGGTATAGTATGATGAACACCTACCCTTATTCATGACCTTGCTAATGAACAATAAAAGCCTCAACAATTGCATGTTAGATTTAGGGTTCAGTGATAACATGATGTCCCTCAAGGTCATGCAACAATTAGGCCTGGAAGTCACATGAACTTACATAAATGTGTGTGGCTTTGAGTCCAAAGCCATACCCGCACATGGAGTAGTTGAAAATGTGGAATTTCTCCTTAAAGAGTACCCCAAAACGGTAATCCACATTGACATAGTAATAGTAGATGTCCCATATGTGTGGGGGATGTTGTTGTCTAGGAATTTTTCCTCGATGTTAGGTGGAACCCTTGAAATGGACCTCACTTATGTGAATTTACCTTTGAAAAATGGAATAATAGGTCATATCCCTAATGTACAAGTAACCAGAACCCATGTGCAAGAGAATAGTCATCTCGTCAAAGATAACAAATCACATGAGCAAGTCATGGTAAATCTTCCTAAATTTTATCCTAAGGATGTGCCCTTTGCAAAGAAGCAAGATCAGATGCAATGGCCCATGAGAGAAGGATACCAACAACTCCTAGACAAATATAAATACAAGGAAGATGGGACCGTGAAGTTGCAAAAAATAGGAGAGAGTGACATATTGATTCAACCTTCACAACAAGAAGTCTTTACAACAAAATCCCACCCTCCTCCCTCTACACAATACACCAGGTTGGTTCAGGGAATGACCAAATTCAAAATCAAGCAGTACATGGAGGAAGACATAGTATGGATGTGGGATACCAACAAAGGAGAGACTACTAATGTCAAAGGAAGTATTGAATTTTGGCTTGGACCTTTACAAGTTGGAAGAAAATCGATTAATGACTCTTATTACATGTCTACTCTCAAAGGGTAGAGATGCCCACTACCGATCAACGGGTGCTTGCTCAAACCCCACCAAGGTGGGGGAACTTGAATCCATAGGTAAGTGCAGGTAAGTAGGTAGGCATTTGCATTAATTGTACTATACCATTTTCATTGCATGTTAGAGTAGTTTTCTTAACAGTCACACTTATGATTTATTTATTTCAGTCTTATATATATATATATATATTGGGGTGGTATCACCACCCAAATTGGTTACTAATAGTTGGTATTGAGATCAAGCAGGTAAACAAGTTATGCCAGAGATGTTGAGGTTCTCATGTGCTCTACGATGAGAACATGTCCCCGAGTTGGAGACAGATGTTATCCCCACTTTTAGGGATAACTAAGAGATCATGTCTCGAGGCCCATATGTCCTGGACGTGGAGTACCGAAAGCCGAATCGACTTTAGCATGGCCCTGGAGGGCCCATCTTTTCTCCCTTTTAGTGCCTCTACTTTTCCAGCAGCGGCAACATCCATCACCATCGGCTTGGTCTTGTGTCAGAAATGGTTCATGCTCCATGAGGTAATGAGTCTGGGTATCATGGTATGTGTAACTCTGATCCTCAAAAACTTTGAATATGTGCATTTAATTCCTTTTTTTTCTAACGAATGCTTGGATATTATACTTTCCCACTTTACCATGTCTGGGGGGAATGAAAGGATACCCTAGTGAGCCCATGTCTGTAGGTTTTGGTTTGGCACTCAGGGGATTTATGAAGAGTCATCATCTGCTCCCATCATAGCACCAATTTTCATATTGCTTCCCACTCATATACCCCATTAAACTTGTGTGGGCACTGGTTGACCTATTATTTGAGGATTGCACCTTACCTCATGGGAAGAAGGGGCTAAAGGCCTAGAAGGTAAAATAAATCTCGCAAAAGATAAAGGCCTAAAAAAAAAAAAAACTCGAGATGCTTTGCCCAGGGATCCCTAAGAAAGAAGTAGAAGGATTCTCAACAAGAAACAAGAGGGACCCAATAAAAATAATAAAACAAGACCTAGTCAGAGGATAGGGGGTCTCATCACGAGCCAACCTATTAGGTCCATGGGTGCCTAGCAGTATGACACTACTAGAAGTTGGTTACCACACCAGGGTAGTGACTCTTGGTTGCATGGCCAAGAGAAAGGGGGTCTCATCATGAGCCACCCTTCTCATTTATGTGAAAGTACTTGTGGGTAATGCTTCCACCACTGGTCACCATGCCAGGGAAGTGTCCCCTGACTAGCTTCTTGAAGAAAATAAATAAACAATAAAGAATAACAGGCATGAATTGGCCTTGGAAAAAATTTCATACAGGATAGGTGCAGCTCGCCTTCTACAAAGGCACCCACAGGTAAAACTTTGCATTCCCTTTCTTTCATTACACCCATTTTTCTAGACATCCCTTATCCACATCACCCACTTACATGGATTAAATGAAGTCTCTTCCAGAAACTTTCCTCTTCCAATGGATACTAGCCCAATAGGATGCCATGTCATTATTCGCAAACTTGTATTGCAGGCTTGCATAATGTCTTTGAACTCTTAACTGAGGTAATAGGGGTTTTATGCACATGTTTAATAACATTGATGATGAGATGTGATTTACATTTCTATGATCCTTGTGACTTATGAGTCCATGGAGGTTGTACATCTTGATGTGTAGGATCATGCCTGATAGATAGGTACCACGTTGGATAGGTACAGATGAGGAGATGATCAGTTCGGACCTCCATGGGGTTGAAGATCCCACCCGATGGATGTTAAGACCCCATCAGGGGGGAGAGACAGGGAACATGGGTTTTCACAGGAGAGAAGGAGTATGTCTTGTAGAGGAACCCTGACAGAGCTTGAACTAGGGGGGTTGTGCCCTTTTCAGTGGAATGTGTGCCTTGGAAGGCCTAGGATGTCACCCTTCATGACCATGATGTAACCTAGCAGCATGGACGTTTTAGGAGACAACTGGGGTAGTTTTGGCTAGTGTGGCAGGTTGAAGAATCCCAAGGAGGGATAATGTCACCCAAAAAGGGGCATGCCGTCTCTCTATTGCTCGATTAGGGTTTAATTTTAAGCATTTAATGTAAAACAATATGATTTTAGTATTTTGGCCTTGTCGTCCTTTTTATGACCTAAAACTGAAATTAGGTAATGGTATTGTATAAATTGAGGGTTTTAACCTTCATTTTTTCATCATCTCTCACTCACTCATTAGTGAGGTCTGAAATTTGCACTACAAGTGGAGTTCTTTGATGAAATTGTGAGGCACACTTGTTGAAGGAAGGCACTTTTGGAATTCTATTGGAATTTTTGGCATTTCTCTTGGTGGAAGGTGTTACAACTAGGGTTTTCTACTTGATTTCTTGGTTAAATGTAAGTGAATTTATGCAAAACTTCTTAATTGAATGATTGTAGTATTGTGTTTCTTGCATTTATTATTATAATTTGCTGAATAATCCCTAGGTGACAAGCACACATTGTAGGTCCTTGTCTCATGTCCCCACCAAGGTTTTAGCCATTTTATTTGTTGAAGTGAGATAGAGCCTTGCCTTAGCAACACTCTACTCTTTCTAGCCCTTGTTGAAAAGGATTAAGCCTTTCCATAGAAACACTCAAATCTATCTTCTACCATGCTAGCCGTTTTACCTTATTGAAGCTAAGAAGGAGAAAATGCATCAAGGCCTAGTTCCCCTACACCTCGGTGAGCCAATTTTCCCTAGGGTTTGTTTAGTAAAGCCTTGCCATATAAACATGTTTCTTGCAAACCTTCTTGTCTTAGTCTTATTCAATCTTTTGATCTAGTCATTTTTTCCATTGATCTAAGGAAGGAGGAGAGAGAACTGAGGCCTAGTTACCCTACACCAAAGTGAGCCTCTCTCCCCTAGGGTTTGATCCTTGAGGCCTTGCCATAGCAACACCTTAAGGTTTAACTCTCTTTTCCTTTATATTTAATATTACCTTTTGATCCTTCAAATTGCATCCTCCTTTTGACTCCATTTACCTTAGGAACGCACTAATCTAAGGCCTAGCATGTGAGTACTTTGATCAAAGCAACTTCTATTACTTTGAAGAAACCCTAACCATTCTAACCCTAGCCTAGACTAACCCTACTAACCTTACTACTATCATCATATTTCTAGTGCTACAAACACCTTTCTTCAGTAATCAATTCACTTTAAAGCAATTGAATGGTTTGTTAAGGCATTACCTAATGAAGTTTTAATTTGTTACATTGAATGCCAATTTTCTTTATCATTTATTGAAGAAGTGATATTGTAAACTATTTCTATTGTACAAACATTGACTTCGTCAATATTTATTGCTCAATTGCTTATTACCAGATAGTCATTGATTATATGAAGTACTAACCTATTGATTATAGGAAGGTACATCTCTATTTTGGTTATACTTCTCTTTATTGGTTGATTAGTCAGACTATCTGCTCGGTGATGACTTATGAGGGGGGATTTATCTTTTAACCTTCAACCCTTTTCCTTCTCAAACCCCAGCTCACTGGGGACATCTCCCCTAGGCCTTACCTCCCTAAGCAAAAAGAACCTACCTATAGAGGTGACATTGGGTGGGATTGGCTCAGTTACACCAGTTCATCTCTTTACATCTACCTTTTATCCTAACTACAAAATGTGTGATAACAAGGCCCTCATTTCCATGTGCATTGCTTGTCCAGTTTTTGTGATTAAAATCAATCATGTACTGAGTTTTTTCCATTTGACCTCTACTCATAAAACCAATATCAACCAAACATTATGATGGGTATTGGGCTTATCCTCTTGTAATTTGAGGGTGACTCTCATTGCTAACATGACATTATCACCTTTCATGACTAGAAACATGAGTATATCCAACATGAATTGACGATGATATTGCAGATGCAAATTTATTTAGAGTAAAATATTCCCCTAAAGATTTAGAAGATATTTCCAATTTCTTAGAATAAGGAAAGGTCCCTGAACACCTCCTAACAAACAAAAAGAAAATTCTAGCTCTAAAAGATGCATCATTCACAATTATTAGCAGATACTTATACAAAATGGGAATGGATGATGTTTTAAGAATATGCATGCCAGAACATGAACATGAGGATATAATCAATGAATCCCATGCATGAGTAACCGAGGGACATTTTTAGGCTGACACGACATCCATAAAGGTATTACAAGCAGTCCTGTGGTGGTCGACTCTACATAAATACTGCCATGATCAAGAGAAAAAATGTGATTGTTGTCAAAGGATTGGACGACCCTTGTGGAAAAATGAAATGCCACTAATTTCAATAAACCCTAATCGATCTTTTGAAATTTAGATTATCAAATTTGTCGAGCCATTTCCATAAATAACAAGAAGAATTAGGTTATAGTACATCATTATTGTAATCGAATATGTGACCAAGTGGGAAGAAGCTGAGATAGTTGAATGTTGTACTAAATATGTAGCAACAAAATTCATCTAAAAAAATATAATTACAATGTTTGGCTATCCGTTGACACTTACAAGCGACCAAGGAACTCAATTTTTAAATGAAAAAATTAAAATCCTACTAGGAAAGTTTTTAATCGACCATAGGAAAACAAAAAGTTATTACCCAAAAGTAAATGGGGTAGACGAGTCATTGAACAAAACGTTACATGAAGGAATCACAAAGATTTGCAGCATAAAAAAAGATGAATGGGATGACAAGATTCCTTGAATTCTCTCAGCTTACAAATAATCATTTGAATGATCAATTGGGTAGACTCCATTCAATATAGTCCATGACCAAGAAGTTGTTATTCCTTTAAAATTTTGGACCAACTCTGACAGGGTTGCAACAGTAGCCAAATTTGATGAGAACAAAAGTATGAATGAACAACTATACAAACTAAACAATATGGAATAAGGAAGGTTAATACAAATTGATCACTTATAGGTTCAAAAACAACAACAGAAAGTGTGGCACGATTGACACATAAAGAAAAAAGACATAAAAGAGGGAAATTTAGTCTTATTGTATGATAGTCGCATAAAAGGAAAGACCAGAAAATATGAAACAACATGGCTTGGGCCTTATGTGGTGGAAGATATTTTATTGACTTGAGCATTTCAACTTAGAACATTACTAGGGAAACCATTCTCGAAATTAATTAATCATGCCCATATAAAGAATTATCAAATGTAAAATAAAAGAACTATGTTGGAAAAATACAACAGGAAGTTGCCAACAGGAATCGATTAAATCGACTAATCATACTTATAAGAAATAAACCTTACTTAAAATAGTAAACAAAAAACAATTAGAAAAATTCAGGTATAAAAAACTAAAAAGGTAAAGTATTAAAGGATATAAAGAACACTAAATAAAAGAAGCAATAAAGTAAATGGAGAGAGAAAGAAACTTTTGGTCGAGTCCGAGAAAATACATCAAAATATATTCTTGACATTCCACCCCATCGACCGAGTTGTGACAAATAATCATCAGAAGAGAATCAAGCAAAAGGATCATCCTAGGAACAAGAGAGTGCAGTTCAAGCGACCGTAAAACAGGAGAGCATAGATCAAGTGAGCAGAGACCAAGAGAGCATGAATCATATTGGCATGGAAAAATACAACATCATTCACACTCATTTAATCTTAAAAAAATGAACAAGAAAACAATCCATCAATGACATCGACTAAGATAGTCCAATAATACAGTTTTCTCAAGAATACAAGTTAGTTGGCCTATGTATCGGCCATGTATCAATAGAGGAGACCTCGTTTTTCGGGTCCAGTACAATGACGACCAAGAAATTATCGATGTCGACATAGAAAGAGAATTCAATTTTGGATAGGTATGTTGATTAATTGGGTTGGTTTTCATTGATTTCAACCCTTGAATAAAGTCCAGTAGCAAATGTCGGTAGCATAAAGGTTTGGGTAATGTAACCAAGTTTGTTTGATGGATAATCATATGTGTTTTGATATGTTTATAGGAAATAATATTCTATATGGATAGTACATGCATGCCATTTCAGGTGGTATGTGGAACATCATATAACTCCTCACGGTTAGAGAGTTATGGCCGTGTGAAGTTGGAGAACCCTCATGAGTCATCTAGAAGCCCCAAAAGGTCAAAGTAGTCAAAGTGTTTGCAAAGAATAAATTATTTTAATAATAAAGTGAAGTGATGAGTGTATTATAAGTCAAATTGGATACAAAATAAATTATTTAAATAATAAAGTTAATGGAGAAATTACTAAGTGGACAAGTGGTTAGAAGTGGGTTAGCCCTAAAATAAGGAAAGTGGTTTAAGGGATGTTAGAAGGTAAATAATAAAGAGAAGTGATGGGTGTACTATAAGTCAAAGTGGATACAAAATAAATTATTTAAATAATAAAGTTAATGGAGAAATTACTAAGTGGACAAGTGGTTAGAAGTGGGTTAACCCTAAAATAAAGAAAGTGGGCTAAGATGGTTAAAAGGTAACCCCTTGAGGAAGCTACATGAAAGTATAAATAAAAAGCAAGGCTCTCTCATTTTATTCACACTTGAGAATATTGAATATATATAAGTGACTGAGGTAACCAAAGGATATCTAAGACGAATTTCAGAGGGAAGGTGAAGTAAAGAAGGTCAAAATTCAAGGGAGGATAAATTATTTTGTTGATGCTTTCTAAGGTATGTTATTTATAGGTCATCTCACCATTTTCATAATAACATTTTTTATAGAATGATTCAGACCGTGAAATTGAGATTCGTTGAAAAAAAATATCCAAGTAGCTGTGATAAAAATTTCATCTTGTGGGTCGTTGTATTTTTCGAGTAACACTCTGTGGAAAATAGGGTTTGTGGCTAGTCCTGAAACTAGTCTAAAACAAGTGTTTCGGGTAAAAATATCATAACTTCTTCATAAAATATACAAATTCAGTAATAAAAATGTATTGGTTATAGTATAGTATGTAGTATTTTTTGTACCATATTCAGATCCATACAACAAATATTCCGTGCAGGGCACGCTCTACAATTTCTCTCTCTAGAATAAGCCAAAATTCAACAAGGTATGCCATTTTTTCTATAACTCCTTTTATGAGAGGTTCCAAGTAGTGAAACCTGGAGTGATTGCATAAAATACACTGAAAAACATTGTGTACTATTTTTAGATATTTATTCATTACAGTTACATAGTTATGATTATTTCAAGTTACGGTTGTTGACTAATCCAAACTTAGTCATGTGAGACTAAAGTAAAGTTTGATGAAAATTCCAGTCTCTTGTTGTTAAAGTTAAGGAAGTTTTGTAGGTATGTGATCATATACACCAGGTCTATTGCAGAGCTACAAATCATATTTGGATGATGAAATTGATGAGGGATTTTGGTTGAGGTACATGTTGGGTACATGGTTGAGACAAGTAGTTGATGAAATGGCACATACATGAGGTGTATAGTTAATGATGTTGTTACATCTTGATGAGTCATAGTTTATGTGTATTTGATGTATGATTGGTACATATTTTATGCATGGTTGATGCACTTGTTGATGGTACAGGTTGAGGTACAAGTTGGTGCATGGTTGATGCACTTGTTTATGGTACATGTTATTTGTACACGTTTGGTGCATGGTTGATGCATTTGTTTATGGTACATGTTGAGGTACAGGTTGATGTACGGTACATGTTGGAATAGGTTATTGGTATATGTTAATGTATGGTACATGTTGGCATAGGTTATTGGTATAGGTTGATGTATGTTAGATGTTGGAACAAGTTATTGGTACAATTTGTTACAGGTTGATTACAGGTTGATTGGTACATGTTTACAACAGTATATCTCACAGTGATAGTGTGATAGTGGTTCCATCATTCTACTTATACGTCAGGGAGATTGGAAGGGGAAAGGACATGTGGTTGTAGCCACCTTTTGATTTTATCCAAAAAACATAGGGGGTTGTAGCCTCCTTCCGGTTGTAGCCAGAGAATTGGGAAGTTGGAGATTCCCTTAGGTTGTAGCCTGAGAAACTGGGGGGTTGTATTCTCCTTCTAGTTATAGCCAGAGAATTGGGGAGTTGGCACTTCCTTTAGGTTGTATCCTGAGAAACTAGGGTATTGGAGCCTCCTTCCAGTTGCAGTTGGAAAACAAAGGAAGTTGGTGCTTCCAATGAATGTAATTCTTAAATACATATAAGAAAACACATTATGTGGTTTTCTCTCTCTTTGGGTTTCCACATAAAAACATTGGTGTACTGTGTATGTGTATGATTTATCATTTTTTTATTGTTTATTTACTCTGCAACTATTGGATGATATTACTACATTGATATAAACTTACATTTTGTGGTTAAAAATGATTATTTATCTATTACTTATTCATCCCCCCCTCTCAGTAATCCAACAATTGGTTTCAGAGTAGGTTCCTTTATGAAACAATTTAACCACTGGAAGGAGATCATGGATTATTCTAAGAATGGAGTACCACTATTTAATGGTCAGAATGGTTTAAAGTATGAGTTATGGAGTGGAAGGACAAAAGTATTTTTATAGGCACATGGGTATTATATTTGGATATCATTCATTATAAGATATGATAGTTCAAAAAGGGAAAAGACAACAACCAAGAAGGAATTGAAGAAGAATAAAAAAATAGCAATGGATTTCATCTGGGAAGGCTTGCCTAATCCGGTAGGAGAGAAGGTTGGTAAATGTTCATTATCCAAAGAAATTTGGAATAAGTTACATGACCTATATTCTTCACCCATCGCAGATTCATAAAATGACAAAGAAGATGTAGGTACAGATCAAGAAGAAAAATGTTCACCATGTCAAACAAATTTAGAAGATGAAGACTACATAATCAACAGAGGTATGTTGTTTTTCTTTAATTGTGAAAAACATAGACATCTTGAAATAGAATTCCATGAAGGAAATTAGAAAGAAAAATTAATTGAAAACGAAGACAATTATAAAGCATAATTTATCAGTGCTTTAGATGAACTAAGAAAAGAAAAAGAATAAAAAAAGTCACTCAAGAAAAATTTGATGAAACAAAAAGAAAGTTTTCACATTTTTTAAGAATCCCAACAAGTCATAGAGAACTTAAGAACACAACTAGAAGAAGGCAGAAATATCAAAGAAAATATTGAATAATTTCATATTAGTTTTCTGAAGTGAATAATTTCTCCAGGGTAACTTTTCTCTCAAAGTTGAATTCTTCTACTCTTTTCCACACCTTGGATATGGCCCATTTATAGCCTTCAAATGGAACTAAAGGGCCAATTCGAAATGTTTCCAGTATATGGAAGGTCAAGGATCATGGATCCCATGACGTGACATGGAAACTTGACACCAGTTTTAAATTTTGAGCACAAAACCTGATGTACGTGGGATGTAATGGTGAAACCTATGTATACACATGTTTTATAGCTATTAGGGAACGTATATGTGGAAAAATACAATTTTTGTCTCTGGAAACTACAAAAAGGGACTTCAACTCTGCATAAGGAAATGGAAAACGACCCTCTAAGCAAGTTTGCATATGGTGAGGCAAATCTTCCTATAACAGATGCCCCCTAATGTGTGAGGTCATAGGAGTATCTGCGATGGCCTAAATACATTATAATACCCATAAGTGGAGTAATAGAGACCCAACTGTACGATCTAGTTGCTCATAAGAATATTACATAATAACTTTGTGCACATGGTTGCCAATTTGAATTACACTGCAGATCCATGTGGAATATACCAAACAATTGTCCATGGCCATGAATAGGAAATACAAGACTAGATACATGCCATAGGATATCATAGTCGTGAACAAGGCCCAATGAAGACCAGCCTCAAAATTAATATAAATATGTTTGCATACAATGGAGTACAATCTGATCTCCTGTGATCATTGAATTCATATAGGTATTGGTCTAATGAAATATAACAACAGCTCAGGAAAGATGTGAATATGAATTTATGTCTTCAAGTATTCTACATGATATGAAAAAGGTGCAAGTATACATTATGTGAATAAAGGAGTTGAGGTCAAACACAATGAGACCTTGTTTGATTATCGATCATTAAGGTATACCATTAGCAAACACAAGACAACCTAGCTATAATGAAACTAGGTATCAAGGCATTGAGTACATTATTACAAGAGGGAATAAAGGTGTTGAGGGCAAACACTTTCATAATCCATCGATCATGAGACATTCATGTATTCCCAACTGTCAATGATGAGAGAACCTGCCACCGATGACTGCAAGCATGTAGGTACTCACAGGAATCTAGTTCTCGTTTCTAGAATAGATGGGTTGAAGTCGATGGAAGGAGACCCGCTGAAAGGAGATCATTAAGGAATCTCTCATCATTCAACAAGATGTAAAAATCAAGAGCTTGATGATTTGGAGGAACTAGGACGAATAACATGTTCATGAACCAATGACCATGTGCATCTTTCACATGGACCAGATGCAAGCAATGCGCAAAAAATACTCTATGAATAGTATCTAACGAGGGAAAATATTGATAAAGGTGAGGAAACCACCAATAAGGCTAATAACATCCAATAAACGACATGAATCCCAATGTGTGTATATTTATTTCTGTGGAACACAAAGGAAACCCCCCAGTCAATGACTAATGAGGAAATGTTGACTATTGGGTTCAAGGTTACCTACACATAGTGAAAGTACGAATAGGGTGCATGATAAGACAATAGCTTCATGTAAATATCATACATACTAAGGGTATGGTCGACATGCAAAGTCAATATTTTTGAGAAATGGCCAACATAGACTGATAGACATCCTTTGGACAAGAGAATGACACACATGGATGACTCTAAAAGCATAGACTCAATAATGAAACTTTGTGATGCAGGAAGCACCAATGAAACTCTCCATAGGGACTGGAAGAGTAACTAGTCGGGGGAGTGAACTCTTAGTAATGAGCTTAGATTCCTAAGGTCATGCTAAACCCAAAATTTTGATGACAAGTTGACTCAAAATTTTGTGCTTTGTTCAAAGCTGACATGACTGATTCCAATATAAGATAATATTCTTTTCCTTCCCGTCTATTTTTGTTTTTTCATAGTCAAATGATTGTTATGATATAGAGGAGGAAACAAGTGTCACTGGTAAGAAACTAGTTCCAACAATGGAACATACCTATGCTCAATGCAAGGGGGTCCATGAAGGATATGGACACTTGGGGGAATGTTTCCTCTTGGAGTATAGCATGTCAAGATAAAAAGGATATAAAAAAGGCCCTCCTTGGATGATGATTCAAATTGTTGAGGTGATAGGCTTATAATCTGAAAGAGAGAACTCACAATAGGCTTAATATTGCAAGCAAAAGATTGAGATGCAATTAC
>SNQJ01S0152035.1:0-22980 GCA_010110895.2 Picea sitchensis | reverse complement strand
GTTTTGTCATAGCTTTTGCTTTTCAATATATCAACACTTTGTTTCAAGTTTTGTATATCATTTTGTTTATGGTTTAGTATTACTTTGCTATCTAAATCAAATGCAAATGATATAATTTATTTACTGTTATACATATCTTGTTTCTTCCAAATAGATAAAGGACATAACAGTTGTTGATTCATTTTATGAATGATAGCTTTGTCTTCTTCATATATTGAATTGTTATATAAGTTTTATGCATAATAGGTTTCCCTTATTGCAGAGATTTATCATCAGAAGATTGTTATGATTTTCTTTTATGTCTTGTTTGTCCTGTAAAACACTTCAAGGAGCAGTACAGCTGATCGTTTTCGAGAAGCTTAAGGACTAAATGGTGTGAATTTCTTCCTCCAACCAGCTTAAGAAGTCATCTTACACAGGGTAGACTTGGAGCGTTTACAGGTCAATTAGTTAGTTGTTTACTATTTTTATTAAGTAGTTTAATATAGATAGTAGTTTAATTAAGATTTATATTAGATTGCTTAATTTCAGTAAAATATGTTAGATTGTTTAATTTCAGTAATATTTGTTTCTTATTCATAAAATATAAAAATCAAAAAGAGATTCTTGGTTGTCTTAGGGCAGAGAACACATGAGTTTTGCAGGTTTCAATTAAATCTGTAGTTTGTTCATAGTGTACATTTGTGAATAAGAAATATTGCAGCTGATAATTAGATAGTTGATTTGAGTTATCATAATAGTAATTAGTGGATTGTATAGAATAATTAGTATTTAGTATATTAGTTCCTTTTCTTTGTTTTATTAGTTCCTACTTTCCTTTATTTTAGTTAGTTTCTTGTATTCAATTATAGTTTAGTTTGTTTTATTTACTTTAGTTAGATCACTTAGCTCAGATCAATTCTCTCTTTGGTTTTCATAGAAGACCTTAGAGCGTCCAACGGAGCCATTAAACTCATCAGGGTGGTCCATTCCAAACGGCTTGGGTTATTTAGACAACCCCGGACCGGTTCCACTCTCCCAGTTGACGGACGGTCAATTTCGCCCGTCAACACAACCTAAAATACTAATTATATCACACAAATATCTCCTAGACTGCCACAACATGCCCAATTGATTATTGCAATTCGGATGTACCTAAAAGAGGACAAAAATGGACAAGTTAAGAGGATATTTTATTAATAAACTTAACAAAAATCTAATTTCTAAGACTAGCTACAGAATCTTACGATTCTGTAGCTGGTCTAAATCAAACACAGAATCGTATTAAAATCAATTCGAATCTTAGAAAATGCATTCAAACTATTGAAAGATATTTGATTGCTAAAAGAATCATTCAAATCGACACTTGTATGCAAATTGAACAAACCAAATCAAAGGATAACAGAGATGGATGCACTTTGTTTGATTCGTTACCACCAATTCGGGTATACAGAATCGTATTGGGTAACCGAAAAGTAATGAAATCATTTTCTTAACCAATTGGAATCAAAACGAACAGTTGCTTCAGCTATCCACAAGATCACTTCAAATCCAAAAGAAATCAACAGGATCGTTTTTTCAAATTGATAGCGCTATATTAACATAAACAAACGATCCATGCTATTAGCGAATCAAATCGAAACTGGTATGTAAATTTTCACAAAAAAAATCATAATGGAATTAATCGGTTGATAACAGGATCTGTGGGACTCGTCCAATCGTTTGTTATTGCCAATTGGGGCAAAAAAAATCGATTGACAGTCAACGAAATCATCACTTGAATTCATTACAAAATGCACTATTAGCCAAATTTTCAGAGATAAAATATGTCGATCTGAGTTTAACAAACTCGTTTTGAAAATTAAAACCAACATAGCAGCATCAAATCTATTTTCGATACGAATCCAACTCATAAAAGCAATCGTGCTAACTCAAGATACGCAACAATCCAATCAAAACAAGAGCGAATCAAACAATTTGAGTTTGACATAATCGTTATGAATCGATACAGTTCCATGATTTCGGCGAAGAGATCTTCTACATAGGCCAAATGAGAATATCGATTCTACACAAAACAGAGTCATTTTTTCCAAATCGAAGTCAAACAGAGTTGTTTTCCTGATTTAGAAGATTACATAATATTTATTAGACCAATTATTAATAATGACGCATAACATATTAAAGGATCATAACAACTCAAGCCCACGAAACTGTTTCAAAATCAAACCATAAAAACTAAATCAGAGCCGATATGATCCAACCACAACAAACTCATACCAAATCAAAACATAGTCGTGCTCTGATTTTAGCATAAAAATCTCCTGTACAGGTCAAATGCAAACAAAATCCAAGCGAAAGCAAACTTCATTGATCACATTAATTCAAACTAACAGAAATTTTCTAAAACGAATTATACCAAGTCAAAATCAATCGATCGCTTCTATTAAGCTGGGCACGACAAAATCGCATACCAAAATCATAACCATATTCGATTTTATAATCGTTTTGATAATTAAAACATGAAAAAATTATTTCTAATACTAAACAGACTTATCGAAACTCAAAAACCAATTCATTATATTAATCCAAGCAATTGATAAAACGAAATTGATATCAAAATTCATACCTGGATAATCAGCAGACAACTTGGTCATGATGGTTTGGAATTTACGAAGGCTATCGCCAACTCGACATTCCTAAATACAATTGAACCAGTGTTTTTTTGCTTCTTGTCATTAACTTGAAGCTCGTCCCTTTCTCTTGTCAACACTGTAACTTGGTTTTCCAATGATTTGATTTTCGACTATAATAAGGGGACGTCGGTATAGTAGCACTCCAGCCACACATCACATTAGTTGCATGAGGACTGTTCGGGCTTCGAAACGACAGTCGAGGGTTTGTTCAGATCACCGAGGGTTTCATTAGGAATCTTGATCCTAGGGTAACTAGGATTTTTCTTTAGGAAAGGGGGTAAATTAGAAATGCATTCATAGGGTGGCTCAGAGCACAAGCCATGGGAGTAGGGATACTCTCCAGCTAGGAAGCACTCGACATCTGAGTTAGAATCTTCACTAAGGACTATGGGCTTCTGCTCATCATTTGGCTTAGGTTTATTCCCGGCCAGTCTCAATATCAATCGAGCATTATTTTTACCTTTGCTATCGACAATAGGGTTACCTTTAACCTTTTTCCTCACAGGATTTTTGACAGCCTCAGCCTTGTCTATTATGATGTTGGGTAGGTCGATATCAGGGATGATTGAGGGTTTGGGAGAGGGTAGAAGGGCATGAAAAGGCACGGGTGGCCTGACCTTAGTCTCACTGACCACAGACTTATCGATTTGGATAGACTCTGAATCAACAAAGCCATTCCGAGAGAGAAAAGCTTGCCAATTATCACCCTGGAGGTTTAAATGATGAACGACAATGAGTCTGATCAGGCCATGGTGAAACAAGCTACTATCGGCCTTCTCTCGTTTAAACCTCTTAGCCATTTTGTAAAGACTACGCTAGAAATAAAATGGCATGATCAATGGATAACCCATGAAATTCATTAACAGTCGAAGGTGATAAAGAAAAACCAATCCATAGCGACCCTCACAGGTCACAAATTGTTTAACCACTATCAAAATACCATGCCACCTTGGTTTAAGCATGGAAATAGGCGTACCTTTGTCACAGGATGTGACTTTTCGTGATACGAACAGTAAAGGCCTTGGAACTTCATCAACTTTAGAGTTTTTGAACCATCACTGGCCCGAGGCTGCTAATCCTGTGGCAGAGCTAATGAACTCTTCACTGATTTCAAGCTGAATGTCACCTACTTTGGCCCTACACCCATCAAAGGTAAGGGCGAATTGTTGTGCAACAAACAAATTAAAAACCCTCGAACCTCTGTACAAACGTGAGCCAACCATTATCTTGTAAATCCTTGCGGGCGTTATAAAGAGTAACAGAGCTTGACTGTCGTTCGGCTCAATTCGCACCACCGGTGCCATAGAGAGGAGCACACGGTGAGAGATGTGAATGAGCCAGGTTTTGAATCATATCATACGCAGGAGAAGAGTACTCACAGGATTACCCGAAACTAGCAAAGGTGAAACAAGGATAGGGGTAAACATTAATGACACATCGTGCGAAGGTGGTGGAGTTATTTATGCCCATGCAGAATAGTCATTACCATGGTACAACTTTCGGCACTTACAACTATTCAAATCACAAAATATATGTGTTACAACCATGCCACTTCAATCAATCAATCGAAACCTTTGGTAAGTGGATTAATCATTCGCGCGATCAATAGTTATAGTTTCAAAACCAAACAAATGAATCAAACAATACCAAGGGTTTGACTATGTGATATGTGTTGTAAAGGAACGATTCATACCAAGAGTTTAATCATAACACCAATGTGTTTTTATGAAACCAATGATCAAGTAGATCAATCAAAGAACATGTAAATCCAATCACCAATGTATCGCAAACTCAATCACTTATGAAACAAAACTGTATAATCAATCCAAGAATGTCAAATGAGTACAAATCAAGAGGTCTTTCCAACTGTATAATGATAAGGAAAATGAAAACGCAATGGGAATATCGACAAGAATGATAATGACAATTTAGTGACTATTTTAATGCGACTTCGAAAACCAAGTTTTCACGCTTGCAGTCATGAAAACAGGAAGAAAGATAAGTGTGTAAATAGCACAAAAACTAAAAGTGTCATTTTATTTGAGAATTGTGACGAAAATTAAGATTTGCAAAACACTGGTGTAGACATCTTATAAGATAGTAGAAAAATGTGAATTGGCTGCCAACAATGGCGACACACTGGTAGAAGCAGTTATCTCTACCAAAAGAACAAATTCAGATTAGGATAACGAGAAAAATTCTAACTCAAAAATAACAACCAAAAAATCGTATAAACATCATCATTAACCAAATATTCCAGCAGTGTTTAAAGGATGAAAACAGATAACAGTCTCAAGACAAGTGAGTTGCGATATTAAAGATAAAATCTCCAATACTGTTGACAGAGCCACTGCTGCCAGCAGGCGTCCATATCCTCGACAGGGTTGTCATTTAACCCACTCTGACATCTGTATCCTGCCAAGAAGTTCTAGATCAAAATAAAGGACATTAAGAGGTTTCTTATTTGCAAATTTTCATATACCCGACATTGCTTCACTGCCAGCGGGCCTGTTCAGCACCCCGGCGAAGTTGTCCTGGCATCATGCATGCATTTACCCACTGCCAGCAGACCTGTTCAGCATCCCAGCAGGTTAACAAGCACTTCCCACAGCTCTATTAATGATTTATTTGTTTTTTCTTCAAAGATATATAGTTGAGCGGGGTGATGCTGAAAATCATGATGTTTTAACATATTTTTTTCAGACCTCAGCAGAAGTTTTTAAAATTGTCCTTTATTAAGATCCAGAGATGTTTCATTTATAGAAACAACTTCCTAAGGTAGGGAGACATCTTCTGAGTCACTCCCTTAAGGAATAGGGACAGCGTAAAAAGATAATGGATTATCTCAACAAGCTTATGTTAGAGATTGAAAACAGTTAACTTCTTCCAAACGACAGACTTTTGGCCAACACAAATACAAATTTCAGAAATATACCATTGATGTTTATACAATTTTCTCAGCAGTTATTTTAGTGAAGGAATTTTCTATTTTCTTGTTCTGAATAGTTTCCAAAATTCAGGTATGTGTATTTCCAAAAACAAACAAAACTGATAAACTCAAAAGGAAAATCAAAAACAAAAAGAAAACAAAAAAGAAAACAAAAGCAAAATATGTACATAATATACAAGGGTTGTCATCAAGCAAAGTATATTTTCAGGGCTTGGCCATTCACCGAATAGGTGTCAATCTGCCCCTCTAGATTCTGCAATCGAAAAGAGCTGGGACCCAACTTTTCAGTAATTAAAAACGGTCCAAGCCATAAGTTTTGAAATTTCGTGTGCTCTCCCTTTCCCTCATGCGGTTTGTCCCATTTCAAGACGAGATCACCTACTTCGAAATTCCTATCAGAAGTAGAATTAGAATCGAACCATATTTTAACCAATAGTTGATGCTGATCTAACTTATGTTTAGCTTGGGCTCTTACCTCTTCTAGATTCATCAAAGCGTTAATTCAATTTTCCAAAGGGGGACAGTCTTCTTCTTGAATTTTGTGCGATAACTGTAGTGAAGGAAGAAGAATGTGAGGTGGCAGAATTGCTTCTCTTCCATAAACGAGAAAAAAGGGGGAGTTACCTACAACATCTTTTGGTGTTACCCTATCATCCCACAGTGCGTTTAACAGCGCATTGTGCCATTTTTTGTGATTTTCAACCACCGTTCTCTTGATGATTTTAATCAAGTTCTTATTCGTTGATTCTGCCAATCCGTTTCCCTGAGGGTAATAGATAGAAGAATACTTTAATTTAATTCCTTTTTCCAAAGTGAACTCACTCATCTCAAGAGAGGAAAAGTAATAAGCGTTATCGAATACTAAACAATCAGGGATACCAAAACGAGTGATGATATTCGAATTTAGAAAGGCAATTACCTGACTGGTGTTGACAGTTCTTAACGCGGCAACTTCAGACCATTGGGTGAAGTAATCTGTGGCTATCACAATAAACTTGTGTTGTTTTGAGGATGGGGGGTTGATTGGACCTATGATATCAAGGCCCCACTGTTGAAAAGGGGAATCTACTGAAACGGGTTGCAAAGGAAATGCTGGTTTTTGTAACCGCCCTGATGCTTTCTTACAAATGATACACTTACGACACAAGGCATGGGCGTCTCTAAAAAGCGTGGGCTAGTAATAAATGGCTCTTAAAACCTTATGGGCAGTGGTGTCACCAGCAAAATGGCCACCAGCTTCTCCTGCATGCAACTCTAGCAAGACCTTTTCTGCTTCATCTTTTTCAAGACAGCGCATCAATATGCCGTCAAAACTTTGAGGAAACAGGATACCATTAACCAGATGAAAGGGGGCAGACTTTAATATCAACACTCTTCTTTTAGTGGGATCCAAGTGATGGGGTGCTAACCCATGCTCAAGACAGAATCTTATATCGTCATACCAAGGACTGACAGGGTTTTGTGCGCAATAGATTGCATTTTGTTCTAGGTTTGACGTATCACTTTCTTCTTGTTGTCCTACTGCTGAATAAACAACTAACTTGCATAACCCTTGGCCTCTCACTATTAGAGCTGGGGTAATTTATAAGTCGTACTTCTGCAAGGAGGTGACCCAGTTAGCCCTATTTTCTCCTAGTTCCTTCTGCACTAACAGGTTCCTGACGGCTGGGTAGGGGACAATGACTTTCGTCCTTGACTTCAAAAGATAGGATCGAAAATGCTTGACTGCTTTGAAGACAGCATAGGCTTGCCGATCTATTGTTGGGTAATTAATTTTAGTGCCTTTGAAAGCAGAGCTCATAAAGGCTATGGGTACTTCATTGTTCTCGGCATTCTTTTGGGTTAAGACGACGACATAGGAATGGTCAGAAGCAAAAGTGTAGAGTGTAAAGTCTTGAGAAAAGTCAGGGCTCATGAGAGATGGAGAGTCTATTATGGCCTTATTTATTGCATTAAAAGCTTGATTTTCTAGGGGTCCCCAGTGATATTGGGTGTCTTTCTTAATTAGGTTATGCAAAGGTCTAACCATTTCGGAGAAACTGGGGACAAATCTTCTCACAGAGTTAATCTGGCCTAAGAAAGACTGCATATATTTTGTGGATGTAGGAGGGGGAAGTTTCGTGATGACTTGAGTCCTTTCGGGGTCAATAATCATCTCTTTTCTTAACACAATGAATCCCAAGAGTTTACCCTGTTCTCCTGCAAAGATGGATTTTTTAAGATTCAAGGAGATGTCGTATTTACGACATCGTTGTAGAACGACTCGTAAGTGAGCTAGATGATTGGTTTTTCTTTTAGAAAATACAGTAACATCATCTAATTAAACTACTACAGACTGATTGATTAGGCCTCGGAAAGCAATGTCCATTGCTCTCTGAAAAGTGGCACCAGCATTAATCAATCCAAAGGGCATTTTTCAATAAGCATAAGTGCCCCACGGGGTACGGAAGGTAGTTTTAAGTTGGTCTGGTGGAGACATCAGGACTTGGTTGTACCCCGAGAAACCATCTAGTAAGGACACCCTCTCAAAACCAGATACCTGCTGAAGGATCTATTCCATGGGTGGGACAGGATAGTTGTCTTTATCAGACGCTCTATTAAGGTTTCGAAAATCGACGCAGAGTCAGATTTCTCCACTTTTCTTCCAGACAGGGACAAGGTTAGAAACCCATTGAGTGTGCCTAACACAAAAAATTATCTTAGCATTTAGGATCTTATTCAATTCTTTTTGAACGGTCGGTTCAAGCTTAGGGTACATTTTTCTCAATTTTTGCTGAAAGGGTAAGGTTTGGGGCTTAATAGGAATGACATGTTGTATGATGTTAGGGTCAAAAGTTTTAAGGTCATCATACGTCCATGCAAAGACATCTTTAAATTCTTTGAACAATTTAATAAATGAAGCTTTTTCTTGTTGAGAACACCCCAACCCTAGATTAATGCACTGAGGATTTTCATCAGTTCCTAAGTTTACTTTTTCATAGGATAACGAGGAACTATTGGTTTTACAGTTGACCGATTTTTTAAATTTATCTTGAAGATCATAAAACTTCTCTAATCTAACTACAAATTTAGGGATCGAGTTTACCATGTCCGATGAAGATTTAGGAGATCTCGAATCTGGTATTACCATGAAATCGGGAAAATTGTCGTCGTGCGTGCGTTCGTCTATCACCACGTCTTGAAAAGTTTCTTCCATGTGCAGAAAGTTAATAATCTGTTGATCGTTGTCAAAGACTCTCTAGTTCGTGATGTTGTCGGGAACGGATGGCCGGAACAACAGTTCGACAGAGAATGCATCTGAGGACAAGCCTTCTGCAGGAAAGAGTTTAGAAGCTACATTAGCTAATACATCTGCTTCAGCATTATTCAATCTAGGAATAGAATTTATATTGAAAGCATAAAATTTATTCATTAAATTCCATACCTCGGATTGGTAGCTTTTAAGATGCGGAGACAGATAGTGGATAGAATCTCTTACCTGTCTAACCACTATTTCGGAGTCACCAAAGATGGTCAAATTTTGAATGTTCATATCTAAAGCTTTTCTGAGACCTTGCAGTAAAGCCTCATATTCTGCAGTGTTCTTAGTACATTAAAATTCTAACCTACATGCAATCAATGTTTTGTTACCTGTCAGATCAATAATAACGCAGCCTGCTCCAGCTCCTTCTTTGGACTTTGACCCATCAAAATAAAGAGACCAAATTTGATTTCCATCGGGTACATGAGACTATTGTGTAGAAGTTGTTGGCTGCACATATGCTACAATCTCGGACTGTTGTTCTGGATTGGTGATAGCTAAAGCCTCGACCATGAAATTGTCGAAAAAGGTGTCCATCCCTTGTACTTCGAGTGAATCAGCAGAAGGTGTAAATGTTTCATTGGGATCGTTCAAATCCGTGACCGTGAACTTGAGGTAGCGTTCACGATTTACCTTGATCTTGTTAGGCTTGTCGTTTTCTAGAAGCCACAGGTGAGACCAATCTGTCGCGAAATAGCCGTGTAGCTGCTCCGACTAGTCCCTGCTTAAAAATAGACCATACACTTCTGGAATATCCACAACAATTATATCAATGACTTGATGAACCTTGGGGTTAGACGATAATCTTATAAGCACATTCTTTAGTTCGCCTATAAATTTGACATTGGTCCGATCAAGTTGTATGATTTTTAAGGTGGAGGGTTCAACTTCAGCGTTAATCTTCTGGCATACAGACCATGGCATCACATTGGATGACACTCCTGAGTCTACCATACAATTTTTCATGTTTCTATTAAATATTTCGAAAGTTAACAAAAATGGAGGTACATTTTTGCGAGTACTAAGGGTAGTAGTTTGCGGCTTTTTACTCGCAGTTTCTAAAGCTACTTTATCTACATTATTTACATTATTTACATTACTTACGGGAAGGCTTCCTTTATATTGAGGATCAGGATTGTTTTTAGTGGAAGTCTTCTGAGGAACTTTATTCTGCACAACCTTGTTACCACTTGAATTTCCATTTTTGCCATTTTCTGAGATATTCTGTAACATTTTTTGTAGCAGAAATGGAAATTTCAATAACTCATAAACATAAATGTTAGATTTCAAATTTTTAAGATCTTCAACTACATCATAATCTAAGTTGGGGTTCACATGACTCTGTTTAGTCTCAGCTAGTTTAGATTGCTTTGGGGGTAAATTCGTAGTGTTTTCGGAAGAAGGTTTGTTTGTTGTCTTACTCCTAGTATTATAGGGATGTACTGTCTAGAAGTTAGCTTGAAAGATGTTATCCGAGAAGCATCCAAAAATGTTTGGAGAAGACTCCACTTCTTGAACTGTCTCTTGTTCAACTACCTCCTCAGGAATCTCAGGAGGCTTCAAGTTATCTTGGGCTTCTAGAATTGTTTGAAGGGCGCATTGCAGACTTTCTAGATTAAGGCCTTCGGTGGTTGGATTAGGTCGGTTGGTGGGAAAAGGCTTCCGGAACGGGGGTTTGTAAGGCCCTTTGCTTGAGGAAGCTTCTTCGGTCGTCCTTTTCAAGTCTATAACTTGATTTCACAGTTGTTGAACAACTTTAGTTAAGTTTTCTAAATCAGAGCTTTCAGGTTGTGCTTTACTTTGAGTATGTCTGGGGAGGATTTCGATCTTCTTTCTGGAAGAAGAACTAGTCTCTGTTTCGTTGCTAGTAGAGTCTTTAAGACTAAGTATTTCTTTTTCAATCTGTCTATCCTCCTCGAAGGCTTCTAACAACGTGGCTTTCTTAGATCATTTAACCCAAATAGTTATACTTTGATGCAAAGATTTAGTGTAGTATGCTATTATAAGATTCTTGGCAGGCATGGAATCCGTAGGGATTCGGTTTTTAAGTGTTAAGAATCTTTGATTAAATTCTTTAACTTTTTCTTTTGGGTCTTTTGGGTTCATTCTTAAACTAGAAAGGTCCATGACTAGGACTTCCGGAGGCTTACCATCTCCAAACTTTTCCAAAAAGCATGACTCAAACTTTTTCCAAGACACGATGGTATGGGGTTGTTGGGAAAAGTACCATGTAGATGCATTTCCCTCGAAAGTATAGGGGAACAACCTACAAACAACATCTTCATGTTCGACATTGCGGAGTCTTATGGCTAACATAAAAAAACTTATGTGATCTTCAGCGATCTATTTTGAGTCAGGTTCAAACTTGGGAAGCCATTTCTCCGGATGTTTAGGTAAAGGATGTTGAGCTCCAGGTACAGCTACGACATCCTGGTCGAGCCAAGGTCTAGCAGGGTTGTTCTGGTTGGCCATTGGTGTAGTGGGGGAACTGCCTTCATGAGAAGAGTCTCCTCCAGAAGAAGAAGGAGATGATTGAGGTGGTGAAGGAGGTATTCCAGATCCTCCTGCAGTAGGATTTAGGATTAGATCTATAGGATTCATAGTGAGGTTAGTGCCTCCTAATTTTTCTCTGATATCAGAGAAATCTAAAGGTTGGTCCAACGGACGGTTTGGTTGCCTTAAAAGGGGTAAGGCACTATGAGTTATGATGAGAGATTGACGAACATTCTCTTGGATGTCACCACCTGTAGGATTAGGGGTTGTTGGCTTAACTGTGATCTGTGGATCATCGGTTGATGTGGTTGTTGTTTGAGGTCGAAAATTTTTGTCACTATAAGTGAGCGATTAGGTGGTGGAGGAGTCTTACGACCACCTCATACCATTAATTAATTTCAGGCCCTCCTTCTAGCGCCATTTGTTGACGGGCGAAATTGTCCATACGTCAACTGGGAGAGTGGATCCGGTCCGGGGTTGTCTAAATAACCCAAGCCGTTTGGGATAACCCACCTTGGCAGGTTTAGCGGCTCCGTTAGCCGATCTAAGTCTAAGGAAACAAAATAAAACTACTATAAATTAACTAATCTAACTAAAAATAACTATTAAAACAAACTAAAAAAATCCAACTATTATATATACAATCTACTATCTAATACTATGCTAACTCTAAGAAATTAAATATCTAACTACTAACAGAAATAAATCTTATTCACAAATGTACAATATTTACAATTTACAGATTTGAATAAAAACCTGAAAAATTGATTTGTATTTTGTCCTAAGACAGCGAGAGCTATTGTTTTTTTATTTTTACGATTTTATGAAAAAGAAATAAAGTAAAAACTACCTAAACTAAAACAACTAAGATACTAACTCTAACTACAAATCTAAACTACACATATATCTAACTAAACTACTTATACTATACTAACAAATTAACTATCAAATAAATAAATAAACTAACCTAAAGAAACGCTCCAGGTTTGTCCTGTGTATGATGATTGTCTTAGCTG
This sequence comes from Picea sitchensis, assembly GCA_010110895.2. Lineage (NCBI taxonomy): Eukaryota > Viridiplantae > Streptophyta > Pinopsida > Pinales > Pinaceae > Picea > Picea sitchensis. Next base: position 10,548 of record SNQJ01S0152035.1, on the reverse strand, counting down.
ATCGGAGGGAGAAAACCCGCACTGAATTATCCATGAGCTCCTCATAAACTAGAAGTAGCTGTGCTCTTGAAATATAATTACAGGACAAACAAGACAAAAATTTACAACAATCTTATGATTTATAAATCTTCACAGTTAGATAAATCTGTATGCAAAGATCTATACAAAATGATTCAATTAACGAAGAAGAGAAATGTGTGATTCATTAACTAAAACAAAGTGATTGTTGTATTTTAAAAGTAATGAAAGAGATCAGATATGTATAACACTTTAATCAAATCATATCATCCTACAATAGATTATGATAGCTAAAGTAGTCTATAATCAACTGCAAACTGATATGCATAAAACTTGAAACATAAGTTTGATATATTGAAAGCGAAAGCTGTTACAAGACATCAACTCTCGTCTCAGTTTGTATCATAAATCCATAGCCTGGTTCTCCCACAAGTGAGGATGCTCCTTATTACAAAAAATAATAAGTATTTAAAGACCTCCCACAGGGTAAAACATCCCTGTGGAAGTTATCAAAACTATTTACACAAATCTGGGAAAATATCCCAAGTCTGACTAAACTAACAACCTAAAATAAAAACTATATCACACAAATATCTCCTAGACTGCCACAGCATGCCCAATTGATTATTGCAATTCGGATGTACCTGAAAGAGGACAAAAATGGACAAGTTAAGAGGATATTTTATTAATAAAATTAACAAAAATCTAATTTCTAAGACTAGTTACAGAATCTTACGATTGTGTAGCTGGTCTAAATCAAACACAGAATCGTATTAAAATCAATTCGAATCTTAGAAAATGCATTCAAACTATTGAAAGATATTTGATTGCTAAAAGCATCATTCAAATCGACACTTGTATGCAAATTGAACAAACCAAATCAAATGATAACAGAGATGGATGCACTCTGTTTGATTCGTTACCACCAATTCGGGTATACAGAATCGTATTGGGTAACCGAAAAGTAATGAAGTCATTTTCTTAACCAATTGGAATCAAAACAAACAGTTGCTTCAGCTATCCACAAGATCACTTCAAATCCAAAAGAAATCAACAGGATCGTTTTCTCAAATTGATAGCGCTATATTAAACATAAACAAATGATCCATGCTATTAGAGAATCCAATCGAAACTGGTATGTAAATTTTCACAAACAAAATCATAATGGAATTAATCAGTTGATAACAGGATATGTGGGACTCGTCCAATCGTTTGTTATTGCCAATTGGGGCAAAAAAAATCGATTGACAGTCAACGAAATCATCACTTGAATTCATTACAAAATGCACTACTAGCCGAATTTTTAGAGATAAAATATGTTGATCTGAGTTTAAAAAACTCGTTTTGAAAATTAAAACCAACAGAGCAACATCAAATCTATTTTTTATACGAATCCAACTCATAAAAGAAATCGTGCTAACTCAAGATACGCAGCAATCCAATCGAAACAAGAGCGAATCAAACAATTTGAGTTTGAAATAATCGTTATGAATCAACACAGTTCCATGATTTCGGCGAAGAGATCTTCTACACAGGCCAAATGAGAATATCAATTCTACAAAAAACAGAGTCGTTTTTTCCAAATCGAAGTCAAACAGAGTTGTTTTCCTGATTTAGAAGATTACATAATATTTATTAGACCAATTATTCATAATGACGCATAACATATTAAAGGATCATAACAACTCAAGCCCACGAAACCGTTCCAAAATCAAACCATAAAAACTAAATCAGAGCCAATATGATCCAACCACAACAAACTCATACCAAATCAAAACATAGTCGTGCTCTGATTTTAGCATAAAAATCTCTTGTACAGGTCAGATGCAAACAAAATCCAAGCGAAAGCAAACTTCATTGATCACATTAATTCAAACTAACAGAAATTTTCTAAAACGAATTATACCAAGTCAAAACCAATCGATCGCTTATATTAAGCTGGGCATGAAAAAATTGCATACCAAAATCATAACCATATTCGATTTTATAACCGTTTTGATAATCAAACCATGACAAAATTATTTCGAATACTAAACAGACTTATCGAAACTCAAAAACCAATTCATTATATTAATCCGAGCAATTGATAAAACGAAATTGATATCGAAATTCATACCTGGATAATCAGCAGACAACTTGGTCATGATAGTCTGGAATTGACGAAGGCTGTCACCGACTTGACATTCCCAAATACGATCGAACCAGTGGTTTTCTGCTTCTTGTCATTAACTTGAAGATTGTCCCTTTCTCTTGTCAACACTGTAACTTGGTTTTCCAATGATTTGATTTTCGACTGTAATAAGCGGACGTCTGTATAGTAGCGCTCCAACCACACATCACATTGGATGCATGACGACTATTCGGGCTTCGAAACGACAGCCGAGGGTTTGTTCAGATCACCGAGGGTTTCATTAGGAAGCTTGATCCCAAGGTAACTAGGATTGTTCTTTAGGCAAGGGGGTAAATTAGAAACGTAGTCATAGGGTGGCTCGGAGCACAAGCCATGGGAGTAGGGATACTCTCTAGCTAGGAAGCGCTTGATATCTGAGTCAGAATCTTTGCTAATGACTATGGGCTTCTGCTCATCATTTGGCTTAGGTTTATTCCGGGCCAGTCTCGATATCAATCGAGCATTCTTTTTACCTTTGCTATCGACAATAGGGTTACCTTTAAGCTTTTCCCTCACAGGATTTTTTACAACCTCAGCCTTATCTGTTATGATGTCGGTTAGGTCGATATCAAGGCTGATCGAGGGTTTGGGAGAGGGTAGAAGGGCATGAAAAGGCATGGGTGGCCCGATCTTAGTCTCACTGACCACAGACTTATCGATTTGGACAGACTCTAAATCAACAAAGCCATTCCGAGAGAGAAAAGATTGCCAATTATCGTCGTGGAGGTTTAAATGATGAACGACAATGAGTCTAATCAGGCCATGGTGAAACAAGATACTATCGGCCTTCTCTCGTTTAAACCTCTTATCCATTTTGTAAAGACTACGCTAGAAATAAAATGGCATGTTCAATGGATAACCCATGAAATTCATTAACAGTCGAAGGTGATAAAGAAAAACCAATCCATACCGACCCTCACAGGTCACAAATTGTTTAACCACTATCAAAAGATCATGCCACCTTGGTTTAAGTGTGGAAATAGGCATACCTTTGTCATGGGATGTGAATTTTCATGATACGAACAGTAAAGGCCATGGCACTTCATCAACTTTAGAGTTTTTGAACCATCGCTGGCCCGAGGCTGATAATCCTATGACAGAGCTAATGAACTCTTCACTGATTGCAAGTTGAATGTCACCTACTTTGGCCCTACACCCATCAAAGGTAAGGGCGAATTGTTGTGAAAAAAACAAATTGAAAGCCCTCGACCCTCTGTACAAATGTTAGCCAACCATTATCTTGTAAATCCTTGCGGGTGTTATCAAAGAGTAACAGAGCTTGACTGTCGTTCTGCTCAATTCGCACCACCGGTGCCATAGAGAGGAGCACACGGTGAGCGATGTGAATGAGCCAGGGTTTGAATCATAGCATACGCAGGAGTAGAGTACTCACAGGCTTACCCGAAACTAGCAAAGGTGAAACAAGGATAGGGGTAAACATTAATGACACATCGTGCGAAGGTGGTGGAGTTATTTCTACCCATGCAGAATAGTAATTACCATGGTACAACCGTCGGTGCTTAAAACTATTCAAATCACAACATATATGTGTTACAACCATGCCACTTCAATCAATCAATCGAAACCTTTGGTAAGTGGATTAATCATTCGCACGAGCAATAGTTATAGTTTCAAAACCAAACAAATGAATCAAACAATACCAAGGGTTTGACTATGTGATATGTGTTGTATAGAACGATTCATACCAAGAGTTTAATCATAACACCAATGTGTTTTTATGAAACCAATGATCAAGTAGATCAATCAAAGAACATGTAAATCCAATCACCAATGTATCACAAACTCAATCACTTATGAAACAAAATTGTATAATCAATCCAAGAATGTCAAATGAGTACAGATCAAAAGGTCTTGCCAACTGTATAATGATAAGTAAAATGTAAACGCAATGGGCATATTGACAAGAATGATAACGAAAATTTAGTGATGATTTTAATGCGACTTAGAAAACCAAGTTTTCACGCTTGTAGTCGTGAAAATAGGAAGAAAGATAAGTGTGTAAATAGCGCAAAAAATAAAAGTGTTGTTTTATTTGAGAATTGCGACGAAAATTAAGTTTTGCAAAACACTGGTGTAGACAGCTTATAAGATACTAGAAAAATGTGAATTGGCTGCCAACAGGATGTTTCTCCAAGCTTCCTCAAAGCTTTTCACATGGTCCTTTGGGCAGCTTCGACCTATGTACTGAAATTCGTAGCCTTCTACTTGTGCTAAGAACCTCATTGTCATCAGGGTACGACACTGTATCCAATCTGTAATATTAATTTTGTGTGCCCCCTGCCATCTTGCGGGTGTGGCTTTCAAGGCCTCTCTAGTAATCTCTATTGTATTGCTACACTTTCTTCAAAGTCCAACAAGAAGGTTTCTAAAGGGTTCAGACCATCAAATGTGGGTAATTTACTTATTGTTGTGTCGATCTAGCGAACTTCTCTGGTTAGTCTATCACATATTCTTGTAGATACATCATACATATTATTCTACCAGTTCTCAAGTGCTTCTTCTAAGTCTGATGAACATGCGCTATCACTTTGCCATCTTAAGTTTCCATCGGCTATGGGATTAATGTAATCCTGTTGTCTCATTGTTAGCTTGTATATGTTTTCCAGTGCATATCTGTGGTCTTCTTCTCTGATAGGTTTTGTGTATTGTTGACCTTCATCTGGATCTAAAGGTGCGATGACCCAAAGTCCATATTTTTCAAAATTCATACGTCTCTTCTTTAAATCAACCACCATGGAATTATTGAAATCCCAATCAACTCCTAACAGCGTGGGGTAAGGAAAGTTGTCATCAACAATTTCAATTACCTCAAAATATGCAAATGTTCTTACTCCATCAATGTCCACAGGGACATGTTCTAATCTTCCAAAAGGGCTTACAGCTTGTTGATTAGCCATCCTAAGCCTAATAGAGGAATATATCAAATTTTGTTTTCCCATCAGTGCCCAGGTTTGCTTCATCATAACATTGACCTCCCACCCTAAGTCGAGGACTACATAGTCTATCTCATACTCTCCTATTTGAGAATTCAAATGTAATTCCTTATTTGTCCTTCTCTTCTTACCAATTTGGTGTACTTCCCTATTCAGTAATGGGTCTATCCTTCCTAGATCATATTGTCTGATTAAATTTTGTAACTCTTGTACAGAGCTTTCATCTTGAACCAACTTAATACAAGTATAAAAAAAATCCATGAGCTTGCTTACCTCTTTTCCCTCTTTTGAAAAATTAGACTGATCAAATGCCAAAGGCATTTCATATTCTATCACATATGGTCTTGTCCTTGATGAAGAACCTTGGTCTCCTCTGAATTTATTTCTTGCTTACTCAAACATTTGTCTTTCTTTCTTTGCATCGAATATTTGTGTCTTCTCTATAGCCTTCCTGATTCTCGAGTCTTCTGTAATATTCCCTTGGTTCAGTTTGTCTTCTCCTATAACAACGCCTCCTTTGTTTACAAAAGTGACTCTAGGGTCTTCTTCACGAGGCTCAGCATATATCATTTGAACTTGCGGGTTTTGTTGAGGTCCCTGTCTCTCCTAAATCTTATCTAGTAGCATATGACAATCTTATATAGCATGGTCAAATGAGTTGCAGTAGTTGCAAGTGGTACAATGGTTCTGACAATCCCTTGCGAGGTGTCCTAGTTGTGCACAGTTATAATAGATGATTTTTCCATAGCCTCGACCCATTCCTCCTCCTCATCCTCTTCCTCTAAATCCACCGCGAGGATTGAAGTTGCCTCTCCCAAGAGAGTTATAATGTGTAGTGTTTCCTTCTTGTTATACTTCACCTTGATTTTGTATATGTCTCTTGACCTTTCATGCATGAGATCGTAAGCCCTATAATCTCTATCATCATGTCCCATGGACTTATAGAATGTGCAATACAAATTTCTATGTGTTTGAACATACTTTTTCATGTAGTAGCACTCACCAGGGTGATGTTTGTTTTTGCATACCTCGCACCAAGGTAAGGTGACTTGCCTCAAAGGGCTCGGAGCTCCAAAAGACAAGTATTTATTGAATAGAGGGCAGTGTTCCTTGTCATGGCCTTTTTTCCTGCATCTGACGTAACATATGTCATCCCTTTTATTTTTTCCCTTATCTTTCTTCATATATTCGACCTGCAGAGACAAACTGGTTAGCTGACTCAAGATCTGGCTCATACCTGAGTTGGATTCTCCCATAGGGGATGATTCTAGCTTCATGGAGATATCCAATGCCTTAGACTGTGAAGCAATCTTCTATTGCATAAGAGGAACTCTGATGTGTGGTAAGAGGGCGGCAATGAGCCATTCTTTGTTTTGTTCATCTCAGATTTGAAACATCAATCGTCCTGTTAAGGTTTTGAATCTCTAATCGAACTCCCAAACAGGTTCAACTACCTTCTGCTTGATCTCTTTGAGCTCTGTAATACATTGTGAATCTGAATTGGGTTTCTTGAACTTTGCAATCAACACATTCTTAATCTAATTCAGTGGTTTAGGCTGTGCAAGTCCTTGGACAAGCTTCATGTACCAGCTCAGTACACGATCCCTTAGAGTGGTACTGAACTATGTTCTTTTGACAGCTTCGTCGGTGACATTTTTAATATTCCATACGGATTCACATAGGAACCAGTTTTGGTCAAGATCTTCAGATCCATATCCCCTAAATATAGGAAGCCTCATCTCATCTTCCATAGATATTCTTAGGGTTCCTGACTGAATGTGTGGTGGACTACTATTGACAGTGCTCTGGGTACTCTGGTTTCTTAAGATTACTGAATCAACAGGAGGGATAATAGGACTTACTTCAGCGGTCGACGCAGTTCCTAAAGTTTCAGATTCTTCTTGGCAAAGCTCTTCATCTTTCCCTTCCTCTGTCCTAGCAGGTTATGAATTCTCTTCATCCATAAAATCTACCTCTTCTCCAATGTAGAAACCCTCGTCTTCGTAGTTCTTCTTAAACAGGTTTGCAAGGTGAACTTCTATAAACAATCTCCCACTGCGTGTATGTCCAGCTTCTGTGTCACTGTCGTTGTTCGAATTCTTGAACATTATCCTTTCTAGATTCGACCAATCTACTGTATCCTCAAGATGTTCTTCTCATGCAATAGCATCTTGAGTCTCAAATTCAGGAATTGTAAAAATTTTCCTCTGGGTCCCTTAAAGAAATATCTCTCAGCTTGGTTGTATGAATCTACTATGTCAACAACAAACTCTGTGATGTTGCCTACAATGGTGCTATCGAACCAGTGATCTACTGCTTGTGATATGGCACTATCAACTCTTTTGATCTTCTTGATCATATCCGACATCCAAACCACTGGAGGTCTAGATCGGATCTTGAACTGGGTATCTGCTAATCTAGCTAGCCACTCATATAGCTCCTGGTGGATTCCTCCAAAGAAAATTTCATGTATATCAGTAAAGATATATTTCTCCAACCAATCCTCTGTACTAAGATTAGGGTTCTTGTTCTGGGCTTAAGTGAATTCCTTTTCTTGATCTTCTATCCACTTTTGAATATCTATATTCAATGGAAACCACCTTGACATTGCCTCAAGAAGATTCTTGTCCCAGCAATGGAACCATTTGTTGGCACAGGGGCAGACCTAGGGTTCATCTCTAAGAGCGCACCAATAAGCCCTAACTACTGGCCCTTTCAGAAACACCTGCGAAGTATATACAGTCTCACCTGAAGAATTTATGAGGGGGTTGCAGGACAGGGATGTTTACAACCGAGGGGAATATAAAGTGGATATAACACAAGGGCAACGCAGCATTCATATATCACTTATCAACTTAGATCTACTCTGCACATCTACTTATCAGAACTCACACAACAATGCAATCACAGTATATCAATGACATATACAGGATATCAATCACACACAACACCAAATATACATGGTTCACCCTCTCGCTAGGGCTACGTCCACAGAACTATGCTTTATAATATATTAAGATGAAGCATACAGTTCTTGTTTGCACTCTTAGCTAGCAGATCTCTTCTCTTCTTCTCTCTTTCTCTCCCCTCCCTATGCACCCAGCTGTAGGGTTCATCTTCACACCCAGCTGAAGATATTACAATACCACAAGGCTCTCACACTCAACACTTCTCTCTATCGATACAATACTCACTCACATCAACAATACAACTAGATCAACAACAATATCATACCAACCCAGAAGTACCAACCCAAATTAGGCCCTCGTGACCTTTATTTATATATTACAATCACTCACTGACATCCTTAGGCCGAAACCTAGGTTTCCAAAACCCTAGATACCAAAACCCTAGGTGTCTAAAACCCTAGGTCAACTTAACCCACGTTTTCTGAGCTTCACCAACCTGTCTTTCCTTTCTTCTCGCGCGGTGTTCCAAATCATCCAACGATGGATTTTTTCTCTTCCTGAATTGTCCACAATCCTTCTTCCTTTCTTATCTATCATTCTTGATCTCCTCATCCAATGGCTTGCTTTCTCAGACTTCGCTCCATCTTTTCTTTTATTTTGCTCACTTCAACCCAATAACAATCACTGTGTCTTGTGCGAAGTTCGCATTTTTCCTTTTCTTCCTTGATCTTCACTTGCTTCCATACCCAAGGGCCAACAGCTAGGTTGATAAGAAGAAGAATAAATGGAAAGAGAAGAAGAAGAAGAACCTGAAAAGGACCAAGCCTCCAACTACATCAGATGTTGGATCCAAGAAACTAGCTATTGTTAATAGTACTGGGAGTGTTGATGAGGTCAACAAGATTAAAACAAATAATATGAAACCCAAATTCCCTTGCATTATTTGTAAGGGTGACCACTTTCTGAGGGATTTCCCTAGTCTTCCCAAGGTCTTGGAAATGTGGTCCTCCACATCATCGGCCTCTACTAGACATGTTGGTGATGCCCCGTCAACTAGTGACATTAAGGTTGGTAAGAAGAAGACAACTATCAAATTTCCTTGTATGTTATGTGAAGGTGATAATTATTCTCACCTTTGTCCTCGTATGGATGAGGCTTCTTCTCTTTTGGAAAATATTCAACTTCAACCTGGTTATCGTAATATTTCCCCAAACCCATCGTTAGTTTATGGAATGGTCAATCTGGTTCCATCCCCAGTCAGTTTAGTTCATCAAGTGGTCAATCTAGTTTCATCCTCAGTTGAACCAATAACCAAAGTAGTCGATCCAATTATGTCATCAATCAGCCCCACTTTTCATCTAAAAAGTGAAACCCAAGTGACTGATCCAGTCTCGTCATTGGTCAGTCCCACCCTTCATCTAAATAGTGCCAACGTGGTCAAACCCACTCCTCCTCTGACGAGTTCCAAAGTGGTTTCTCTGGTCCCTTCATCAATCAATCTGGCTAATCATGTCGCCAATCTAGTCACGTCCTCAGTTGAACCAGTTAAAAAAGTGATTGATCTGATCCCATCTTTGATCGATCCCTCTCTCCCGTTAGAGAGTGCAACCCAAGTGGTCGATCTATTTCCACCTGTCGACCCCATTCTCCCCTTGGATAATGAAACCCAAGTGGTCAATTTGATGTCGTTATCAATCGATCCTACTCTCCTGCTAGAGAGTAAACCTGATTTTTCCCATGTTTTTCTTGTTGATACAGAATCTACCATACTGGGGGGCATTCCTCCTTCTCCCACGAAACCCCCTCCAAATAATGAGGCCATCCTTTTTTATTGGGGTGTGCTAATTGGACCTTGTCTTCCCTCTCACATTCCTTTCAATATTACAGTACAGGTTTGTGGTCGGGACGTTCCTCATGCATTGATAGATGAAGGTTTGTCCATTAGTATTTTGTCCTCTATTGCTTGGAAAGCTTTGGGTTATCCTCAACTTGTACCAGTTACACAAAATATATTCTCTTTTAACAGAAGAACCAGTCACCCTTTAGGTATCCTTCCTCAGTTTCCCATACCTTTGGGAGGGAAAATTGTCTTTATTGATGTTATGGTAGTCCAAGACCCCTTGGATTTCGATTTATTCTACAAGATACTAATTATATAAAATATGCAAAACAGAAATAAAATGCTAGAAATCGCAGAATAACAGTAAAATATCCAGCATAATCTTCACAATACACAGAAGTGATATACGAAAGAGCAATAGAAAAAGCACTTTGATTCAGAAAGAAATGTTCACATGCCTCTTCGAGGGGGAAAACTCCAGTCGAGCAGAGATCTGTTACAATAATCTCCAAGATAGGGTTTTCATACCCTCTACCCTTATTTATACAAAATGTCTATCAAGAGAAGCATCTAGAGGAAGATCCTTCTAGAAGCGGAAGCTTCTATTAGGTCTTCTTACATCTGCCTTATTCTATTTTATTGAAAGGCCTTATTAAT
>SNQJ01S0152034.1:31698-45934 GCA_010110895.2 Picea sitchensis | reverse complement strand
GACTATTGGGAGAATTGACTGGTTTCCTATACTTTTGATTGTGAGGTGTCACAATACTTAGGAGTGGGGGAGGGGTTTCATGAGCTGACAAATGACAGCACTGCCTATCTATAATCCATGAGAAGAAGAAGTAGCATCTTCGTAAAAATTTATGTATATTGTTTTTATGATATGGGCTATTATATCAACAGTTATTTTTTTTATTGAAATGCTAAACTCACTGTGTGTTATAAACCTGTTGTATATTTCTTCGACAGACAACTTAACTGGTTTTTGTTTACAGACTGTTCACTATAGACTTGTGATTACATGCCTTAAGATAGAGGAACAGATTGTTATGATGTGAGATCACGATGGCAAAACAAGTAATAGTGTAACACTCTTATCATGTCTTTGCTCCTGTTCACTATGACTGTCAAAAGTATTTAAGACTGAGTATTGTCGATAAAATATCCATTACATGATGAACAAATTCTATTTTGCACAAGAGTATCATATGGAGTGCCATTTGGAATACCATATGGGGTGCCATGTGGACGACTAGATGACGCACCATATGAAGGATCGGATGAGGTGCACACACACAGTAAATGACCACGATTTTAGGTAACGAGGAATTGTTTGAAGTAATTTGACTGTTCAGTTGTATGATAAGATAGATTAAATGGCATTTTATAGTTAAATGATACAATCTCTAAATACATTTTTATGATCAAATGTCCAAGTCGAAGACTTGGACACTGATCTAATTCTCTCATCATTATGATTGCCTCCAAAGGACAATCTTCGAATTCAAAACTGGCACAGTCATACTCACACATGGCAACTCATGTGTGATGAATTCATCAATGAATTCAACTCTTTCCACCTTGGGTGCATTCAAAATTGGAGGGTTAGCTCCAAACTGTTATTTCATTCATGCATGGTCATTATGTTTTGCTCATTCCTTGTCCAATTGTGCTCGTCCTCTACCCAAATTCGCTCATCTGTCCAATTCTACTCCTCTGCTCATCCTCCACACTCTAACCATGCCCAAACGATATGATCCTTCCTCCTATGCCGACGTCTTTTCTATCCCTAAATTCGCACGGTGTAGGGAGCTCTTCCTTTGTGCAGGATGGGGATCATTCTTCGTCTGTCTACAGGACCACGATGATGGATTTTCACTACAATTCACCCTCAAATTCGATGGGAGGATGGTGCGCGTGGGGCATCTAGCCTTATTTGTTTCTGAGGAGTCAATTTCCTCAGCCACGAAGCTTCCAAGGGTTGGAGATCATTGGTTCAAACACCACCAGTTGCCATGGCTAAGCTACAACAGAGTCTTCAAGCCTGATTTTTAGAATGTTTTTGGAGCTAAGGGATACTCCAAAGAGTGGATTAAAGATGAGCTAATTAACTCCCTGATTGTCATCACCAGAATTATCACTTGTGAAGGTAGATACTATGTTTTTAAAGCTTGCCATTTTCGTTTGTTAGCTCATTTCGAATTCAACAAGCCATTGCATTTTCCTTTTTACTTCTTGAAAATTCTTGAGAATATGTCTTCCCAAGTATGAAAGAATGTTTCTAATCCTCATAACATCCTATTCCACCATGGCCTCATTAATTTCTTGTCATAGCCAAGTTGGAAAAACAGGGGAAGACATGGGATGAATTCATTTATCAATTTGCAAACCCCCATCTCACAATCAAGACCAGCAAGAAAACACTTAATATAGGGACTGTTACTCCATACAAACCCCATTCTCCAAATACTCCAAACCCTCCTACTCAAGCCATCCCTCTACCAGAAAAAAAGACCAAGAAACTTATTGATACCCCTGCAGCCTCATCGAGCAAGAAGACTAAAAATCCTATTGATAATTCTCCAATGCCCTCAACATCTATTGATCATGCACCCAAGAAGTTACAAGAGGCAATTCAACAAGATTTCCCTGTAGTCCCTACAAATATAAGAGGAGCCAATCGGTTCAAAGAAGTATCTTTTCGAAAAAGTGCCTGAAATGCAAGAGGAAAGCCTTATGAAAAACCCCCAAGCACTTCATACCCTATCCAAGTATCTTCCAATCTTGAAAGCCCCCATTAAAGACTTAGGGAAGTTTCTACAGAAGAGTTGGAGCCTGATAGAGAAATAAAATCTAAACCCATTCCCCCTCATAAACCCCCCGATACTCCTACCTCACAAATACCTACACCAGATCCCAAAGATGATAGACTCTCTACATCCTTCAATGGATCCAAGCCCTCCTATGATATATCTGATCATACTCTAGTCCTTGAAAAATTACAATAGGAAAATTTGCAGCTGCTACAACAGTTGTAAGAGAGGAAGACCATGGATAGGCATCTCCATCACGACAATGCAGTCTTACAAGAAAAAGTGAATTCCCTCCAACGATTGGTTGATAAAATGACCAATGACAATCGTAGCCTCCATGCACAATTGAAACACCGCAAGAGGGCCAAGACAAATTCTTCAGGACAAGAAGCTTCTAAAGCTAATCCATCCCTTCCTAAGCAAGTCTATTCATGTTGTGTAATCCATTTTTGTTTGCAGTGGGACCTGCAAATCCTTAGGTGTGGGGGTAATGTTGGGATCATGTTTTGGTTGTTTTGTGATGATGATTGAATTCTTTTTGCACCGGTATTATGTGTTAATAACCATTTTGAAGATGTTTTCGAAGGATTTTGTATCGAAACATCATGGATTTATAACAGGTATGTGAAATTGATGTTTTGCAATGGTTTTGAGTTAGATTCCGTTCGATTTGATGTTTATGAGGATCTAATATGTGAATTGTGTAACAGGGAGAATTCTCAATGCGATTTTCCATCCAATATCTTGTTCGGCACTTCATCCAGCACCTAATTCGGTGCTTCATCCGGCACGTGATCCAACACTTGGAGGGTAGCCGAGTTGGCGGTTAGCGTATTGGTGGCCTGTGTTGGGAGAATCGGCAACCTGGGTTTTGTTCCCCCTCGTGGCATCCAACTATTGAGCTCTTGACATATCGGATTAAGTAGTTATGTTAATCATTGAGTGGCTCATTTAGTTTATAGAAGACAAAGGCTGTTATAGTGCATTTAATGGGGTTTACCATTTTTAGAGGAGGTCGACCTCTCAAATTTTAATCATTATAAATACCGCCAATAGTTTCTAGAAAAAGAATAAGAATTGTTAGAATACATTTCACTGTGTAATTGAGACATCTCTGCAAACTTGTGTTACGACTGCATGTTTTAATTTAATAACAGAATCGTGTTGATTAAGCTTGTGATTTGTTGTTGAGGAGTATCCACAACCTGTTGGGGGGGCCACCAGTGGTCTGGGTGAATACTTAGATAGATATATTGCATATTTCAGTTGCGTAGCTATAATTTACTTCATTTACCTGTTGTATGTGTTTTGTCAGTTTAAATGTTGTGTTGTTGTTCATCATTTAATTGTTTAATTTCCCTTTTGCACATTTCTTGTAGGAGATAGTTGTTTATTATGTTGTGTATTTTATTTCTTAGTGAATGGATTGCAAGCTAATAACTTAGTTGGCATGTTATAAGTTAAATTGATTTCTGCAGGGTTAAATAGAGTATTATTTAGAACAAAGTATTAGTTTAAGACAGAGTTCCTTTTGCAAGTTTCGATGGATCAATAATTGCATGTTTTATTAATTGATTTAATTCTCAGTTCAAGTTATGCTTTCATGAATCTATCTTGGTTATCAATCTTGTTTTAGTGTGCTAGAATAGAAGTAGGTTTTGGATTATGTTTTTACAAGCATTCCAAGTTTTAAATCTGAGTTTTTAATGATAGAATTAAGCTTAGTTTAATTTATGAAATCTCAGTTTTATATTCGAGTTATGATTTTAATTAGAAGTTTGAATTTGAGTTAATTTTCTAATCATAAGTTTATAGCCTTGTGAATTTACTTGAGTTAGCATAAGAGTGCATTTGAATTAAGTATTATAGTGTTTTCTTATCATCGATGATTGATATATGAAATTAAGAGATCACATGGATTTTCAGGATAATTAATATTTCTTCTATGATGGCTAAGCTTTCATTAGATTGCTTGATTCATACCTTTCATTTCTCCATAGAAGTAAATATTGAATTCATTCATATTGAGCTATCACTAATCATCATATGCCATCGTGATGTTATTAGGCACCGAAGACATCATCATCATCTTTGAGTTACCTATTATTGCAGATTAAGAATAGTTTTTGATGCATTTCTGAATATTGTCATGATGCTTTTGATTAAGTAGGTTAATATTTCCCTTGGTAGATTAGAAATTATTATGAGTCTTGTTTTAAGAATAGAGTTTTCTTGTTGAATGGTTTTGATAAGTTTACTTGTTGAATAGTTGTGATGAGTTTACTTGTTGAATACATTTTGATAGGTTAGTTGTTTGAATGCTTATTTGCTTAAAGATAAAAGATCAAAGTAATTTACTTGTTGTTTCTCATTAGATTGAATAGGTTAACTTGTTAAAAGTAGGTTTTGATATGCTTCTTTAGGAGTAATCCATCGATCCATTTTTTAAAGTTACTTAGGGTAAATAGTTCAAAGTTATTTCATAGGGTTTGCTAATTACAGTCTTTGCTTAAGTATAATAACCCTTAGATAGACCATCTCCTTAGTTAGGCAATACTTCCTCTAGATTTTCTGCCTTGGCACATACAGTGCTAAGACTCTAAGTTTACTTACTATGGGTTGACAATTTAATTAAGGGATTTAGTGCATATAGAACACCCACCATTTTTGGCGTTGCTGTCCGGGAGTTGTCTTAAGGTAGGAAGTAGTTAGGAAATAGATCATTTCTTAAACTTAGCATTAGTTTGGTGGCGGGGGAACTTTAAGACGAGAGGTAATAACCTGCGCATATGTTATAGTAGGTTCCCCCAAACCCAATGGTAGTTTTTCTTTTTATTTTCTTTCATGAACAAACCTACGGACCCAAAGGGTAGATACATTAAAACTAAACCAAGCTTTTCAACTAGGGTTCCTTCAAACCTTTTTGGGGGAAGAAAAACTCCACTCATAAACTCCACAGATCGATACCAAAAAGGAGGGGTTAGCTCAACCCAAAGAGATAAAGTAGTCTTTGAAGAGAACAAAATAGGGAGAACCATAGAACAGAAAATTGAAGCATCAGTAATAGTGGAACAGGAGGCAAGACCACTCGAGCCTCTCGTAGAACCAACCAACACAACCTTTGTTTTCTCACCACCATCAGGAGACCCTAACTTTGTAGACATCATAGACCCTGTACAGATGAATACTTTGTTTGGTAGTTCATCCAATATAATTGTTTCTCAAATTGACACAAAAACTTTGGCACCAATAGTCTCAACTGGCTCGAGTAGAGTCCAAGACATCCAAGAAGTAGGAAGACCTTCCCATCAAAGGGATGCCTTTCTTAGAAAAGAACCTTGGGATACTTTGTTCTCTTCAAGGATAAAACCATTTAGGTACACTCTTTTTGGAAACCAAACTAGTATGGATGATCAGGAGGATCACAACAATGCAATACATGAGGAGGGAGAAGAAGTTGGAAACCAAACTGAAACCACCTTCGAGTTTCAAATTTTGGACACCACACAGAATGTTAATATGAAAACATTCCACTCTTGGCACTGCCCACCTTTTATGGTAAAAGAAGTGAACACTCGAATGCCTTCCTATTTGAGTTCGACATCCTGTGTAGGAGCTACAATTACTTACTGGATGCCCAAAAACTAAAACTTTTTCCTACCACCCTCAAGGACTCTACACTAAGATGGTTCATGGGGTTGGGAGAGTCCGGTATTAGGTCTTGGGAAGCCATGAAAGATATGTTTCTTAACAAGTACAAAGACTAATGCAAGTCCAAGGATTCTCGTAATGATATCTTCAAAATCCAATAGTTAGAAGATGAGAATCTCGAGGATTATATGGAACGGTTTGGCTACATCTCACAGAAATTGAAGTACCATGACCTTCCAGATGATGAAGTCAGGGATCTTTTCCTTAAGGATATTTCAGAGGAATACCTAGAGATATTTAGCCTGATGGCATCAAGTGACATCTCCCATAAACCATTTTCTGAAATATGTGAAATGTGTAAAAATTACTCAAGGAGTAGAGCTAAAACAAGGAAGAATGTTCAGGATCCTTATAATAGAAACTTAAAACTAGTTAGTTCAAGTGGTATCAGAAGAGTAGAGATAGGGAACCTTTTAGAAAACTTCAAAATAGATATCTTAAGAACAATAGGTTCCCATTTGGACACCCTAAAGATTAAAAATAAATAGGAGGAGGAAAATGCAGCAATGAGCATGTTAGCACTATGAGTCACCTTTTGATTACATGGAAGGTAAGCCCAGTACCCATCAGGTTATATGTGAATGTATGAGTGTTTTAAAGGGTCAAATGGAAAATACTTGAAATGATAATATCCTAACTCAGAAACAGGGCTAACATGTACCAGCAAATAAGGTCTTGAATAACTTCAACCAATAGTTTGGGAGTAAGTATAAATAGAGGGAAGACTTGAATGAGAGCAATGTAAGGGCTATTGCAAAATTCAGGTCTACAAGAGCCTAAGGAAGAAAGTTTCTTAAAACAAGATCTTCTTGAAATTAGAAACTAAGAAGCTAAATAAACACCAGGATAATACAATGATCAAACATCCACCATAACATTACCACAGTTATCCATGTGAAGCATTCAAAACATGAACATTTAGCATTAGAAGCATATAGGCCGAAATAGAATTTGATTTCTATTAGTCAAAAAGTCTTAAGTCTAGCACATTGCTAGATCACAGTCACTTCATCAAAAATATTACAGTCTAGGGAGCCTTGCTCAACCATCTGAACCTACTAAAGAAATTGATCTATCTATTTATAACAAGAAAGGGAGGCAACAACTGGAGGTACGAGCTTGCCTATTTCCCTTGAAAATATCTAAACATTTATTTGTTCTAACAACTAAAATAACAGCCTATGCTATAAAACAGGGAAATGTTGGTGACTAATCCAATCATGCTTCTAACTGCTTTGATCCTCTTTTGCTGCTCAATTCTTGTTTTTCCATGTGTCCTTTTTGAGCCTGTAGTTGTCCTCAAACTGCCAGTTGTTACTTCTGTAACTTTCTCCATCAACAACTTACCAAAAAGTTGTTGGCCTAGTCCTCCTAGATTCCTGGTGTTTGTTGGCAACTTCTTTGGGTAGCAACTCTGGGTAGCGCACCTTGAAATAGAACAAGGAAAGAAGGTAGTGCCCCTGTGTTACATATATGCACCAACATTTTTCCTCTGTTGAAATATTAGGTAGCATCTATAGGTAGCGCCCATGTGTTGTGCCTATGTGTAAACCTACTCCCTGCCAAATATTACATAGCACCTGTAGGTAGCGCCACTGTGTTGCATGCATATGTTGATTTTGTTCTCTGTGGAATATTACACAGTTCCTTTACATAGTGCCACTTACGTTGTGTCTTCATACAGGTTTGGGTAGCATTGCCAAAACACAACGCCTTTCAATCTTGAATATGTATGGAGCAGTGTGTGTCCTTTCATGATGATAGAACCATTTTACTTAGGTTCCTTGACCATACCATAGGTAGTGCCCTTTACCATTGGGTGAAGCTGTCACTTAGCAAAAACTCAAAATCCATATAGATAAACACATAGAATCCTGTATAGATGGTAGAGATAGTATTTACATATCAGTTAATCCTCCCAAAAAGGAACAATCCCCAAAAATGGAGCTTACCCTTAACCAATTATTTTTTCATTTTGACACTTAACCTCACACTCTTTCTGGTAGAAAGAGGATCTTCAATTGACTTAGTAGACTTCTTCTTCTTAGCATTGGTAGGCTTCTTCAGTGTATTTTTTCTTTCCTTAGCTGTTGGTTTGTCATCCTCAATGGAAGCTTCAAACAACACTTGTAAATTCCTTTGGGCTACCACAATTGAAAGTGCTTCAGTTATTCCTTTAGCTTCCTGTTTTGAGACTGGAAACCTTTGTTATGCCTATAGAGGTTATGGAGCTGCCTATGAAGGGGTTGAGCCTTTCTTGCCAAGTCAAGGGTATGACTGTAGCCATCCATAAGCTCTGTCATCTTGGCTCTGTCAGATATGGCTTCCTTTTTCAATTTAGCCACCTCCTTCCTAGACTCTTTGAGCTGCGTTATTAACCTTTTGAATGTCTGACCACCAGGAGGAGTAGAGGCATGCATAGTCTCAATGGGCTTCTTCTCGTCCTCTTCTTCCATTTGTATAGGAATTTCCTTGTGTGTTTCATCAGCCTTCTCAAAACCTTTTCCTTTATGTCTCTTCTCATGCACAGGCTTTTCAAAGTCTTTCACAGAGACTTCATCTTTCCTCTCCAAAGCTCCTTTGGTATATTTACCCTTCCTTTTTGTACTAGGGTTTCTTGTTTCTCTTCTACAAAATTTTTAATATTTTTACCCTTCTTCTTATGCATAGGGGTTTCTGTTAAAGACTGCTCTTTGAAAACCTCCTTAGGAATTGATGACCTTGTGAAAGGTCTTTTACCATTGATTTCGACTGTTGGGGGAGAAAAAGGGAAAGAGAAACTTCTTCCCTCTCTTAGATGTCAACTTTGTAGAAGAAGGAACTTCTTCTAACCCTGGTGGAGGTGGTGGTGAGAAATCTCTATGTGGAGAAGGACGAACTTCCTCCTCAACTTCCATGACTTGCTTGTTGATCTCTGAAACTTGAGCAAGGGTTCTACCCTTTCTCTTCCTACTGATCCCTTCTTTAGTATTTGTGGGTGATGAAGGACCTGCAATCTGTGATTGGGGAGTAGATGTTGGGTCCATCTTGAAGTGAGAAGTAACAACAAAATCCTCCCATGAAATCTCTTTCTTTCCAAACTCCTCGGAGACTAGCATCCTGATCAGTTCAGAGTGGAAAAGGATGGAATCCACATCCTTAGATTTGGCTTGGAACTTGTCTGACATTTTACCTATGCTTCTCAACATGTAATAAGGAATATTCATCTCAATTTTACCAGTAAAATGTAGCAACATCCTTATGTGACAATGGTACAAGGTGTTAAATCTCCCTTCACATGTAAAATATCTCTGTATGATTTTCAAAACTCTATCAAACTGTTCAATCAATTGATTCCTTGGCATACTCTTAGACAACTCATTGGCTCGATATTCAGGCTTGAAGATATATTTAACAAAGGGTGAACTCAAAACCATAGCCTTGAACCACTTTTCACCTGAAATGGGAATCCCTATTGTAGCTGAGATGGAGGCTTCAATTACCTCAAATTTCAAATCCCCCACTCTGGTTTTCTTGCCATCAAAATTTAAAGCAAATTGTCTTCCTACCTCTGGATGGCCTCTCTGCATGTTCTTCGAAAGAGAGTCATCCTACTCTTTGAAATATATCCCTTGCCATGGGATCTGTGTCAAAAAGGCGCATGTCCATAGGTTCTATCCTAACTATCTTGCCACCTTTGTGTGCTTTCTTTGATTAAGGGGTCTCCATGGCTCAGAATGAGGGTTCTTGAAAGGATTAAGGGATGGTACAGACCAGGAAGACTTATAATCGGCCTTCAAATATACAGTGTTTACCCTTTGCAACTAAGTAAATCACTTGATTTCTAGATGAAGGGAGGTAGGGGAAGTAGCGAGAGGTTAAGCAACACCTCTGGGTAGAGCAATGCATATGCAGAGAATAGACTAGTCAAGAGCTTGTAATTTCAATGGTTAAAGCATGTGACAGTAATATGACTCAGATACGGGCCATGAGGTTTACAGGTTTGAAAAAGAGAGGAGATGAGGGTATCATGCAAGAAAGGATCCTTTACCACTGTGAAAACTTAGCAAACCAAAACCCGAGCACAAACTTCCTGTGAAAATTAATATGCAGAGGAGGCAACCAAGGATACTTGTACAGTAGAAACTTGTTGAGATATTCAATGCAATATTAGGATGAAATTTGAGAGAACTTAAGCCCTGGAATCTTTCTCAGCATCAGATTTGGTTGACATGCGGTCACCTGATCAGAACTTGCAAATTTGTGCAGCGCATCACTGTCAAGCCTTCCAAAATTATAAATCATTACCAAGGATCATAAATGCAAGACTTTGAAAGCATTTTTAACCGACTTCTAGCACTGAAAACAAGGGATATGGTATCGGTCATGGAAATCATGACTTGGAGTGGTGGTATAATAAACATGATAGGTTCTATGGAACAGTCTGATAAGTAGGCAGCACTTCCAATTCAAAAATATGATTAGATAGGTAAGCGAGGACGATGAGGTATGCTTGTGAGGTCATGAGTGAGGAGAGAGGTGTGTCACATCAGCCTGATCATGGGAGGTATCGATCTAGGGACAAAACGTGAAAGGGACCAAAAAGAATAAACCATGAGCTAAAAGGGTTCAAGGATCAAAAATCAAATTGAGGATCAAAACATGAGCCATGACTCAAAAGTTTAGTCATCCAAGGGGTTCTAACAAACATAACTTTAAAGGGATGAAAACTTTTAAAAATTTAAAATTTAAGTCTTTAAAAATGATAAAAACAAACTAAAAGACCCAAGGCAATTTAGTGTGATAACAGAGCATATTTTTCCCAAGATGCAGGAGGAAGCATTCCTCAAGGGAATTCCCATTAGATAACATTTCAGTTTGTGGCTTTTGCACGGAGGACCACTCAACTGAAAAATGTCCATCATTGCTCAGTTTGTTAGCCATCTATAGAAGTGGGGATCCTGGGGAGTCCTCTTATGCACCTAGGAGGCCATGGTAGCCTAGGAATCAGCCTACATACCTGTATCTACAGCCCCAAGTTCCACACTATTATCAACAACCACAACAGTGGAACTCACCAAGTTGGAAACATTGGTCTACATAGTATCACCATTCTTGGCTTCAAGGATGGAGAGGAGGGCATAACCAAGGGAACCCTCATGCTCCACCTGTCCCTATTCCCAACCATCCTTACCCTCAGTTTCCACCGAACATCCTACATCTTCTGCCAGGTTTTATTCGACCACCTTTACCTCCTATTCCACAACAACCGCAACAATACCAGAATGAAATCTCCCCAAGACCGACATTATTATCGGCACAACCAGTGCTGAATCCCAATAATAAAACCCACTCAACCTCTTCATAATGTTGAGATGCAAGCCTTCCCGACATATGTTATCTCTCCTCTTCCATTACAGGAGATTCAACTAAGGTCAAGAAAAGTTATGGACAGGCAGAGACCTTCAATATTCATCCAGGAAGAATAAGAAGAGGAAACCCCCAAAAAACCCACGGATGACACTATATGGGAAGATGTTATCATCCCTAAGGACCAAGAACCCAAGCTTCCCTAAAATGAACCTTCACAAATTACAAGGGCCCCTCCTTATCCAGAAATATTAGTGATTGAGAAACCTACCACCCAACTGGAATTTGACATCTTGAATGAATTGAAGAATATTTGTGTCAAAATTCCCTTGCTTCAAGCCATTAAGGATATTCCAATTTACAATAAGGTGGTCAAATAATTATGTATTAAGAAGCCAGGAAGGAAGCAGAAGGATCCTCCAACAGTACATTTGATAGGAGAACTTTCTGAGTACATATCAGAGCAGCCTAAGGTCGAAAAATATGGGAACCCCATGGTGACCATAACCATTAATGAGGTTTCCATTAGAAACACTCTCATATACCTAGGGGCAGCCATCAATGTTATCACCATTACTACCTTGGAGGAATTACAACTAAAACCTCTTCTTAGACCTACCCCAACTATTTTGGAATTAGCAGATAAGACAAACGTTATACCTGAAGGAATATTGTATGATATCATAGTTACTTTAGCCTCATGGGAGTATCCATTAGACTTTATGGTCATCCACTCAAAGGATCCTACCAAAGGGAATCCCTTTATTTTGGGAAGACCTTGGTTGGCTACAGCCAATGCATTTATTGGTTGTAGAGAGGGAGAAATGACCATCTCAAATGGACTCTCTATCCAGAAGCTCACCATATATCCACCAGCTAAACCTATCATGGAGAATATATGGTGGCTTGAATGTCCATATGAGAATGAGGATTGGGAAGAGCCCATGTTTCCAAGTGATCATTCATGGGCACTTCAGGAGCACACAACAGAAAATGTGCTAAACCAATTTATTTCTGTTATCATGTGTGTTGATTTTCCACAATTGTTTCCCCAATTTGAGAACATGTTTGGGGAAGAATTTCAGGAATAGTTGGACCCATCGATTTTGTCTTTGAAATATTTTATCTTCGAGATAGACGAGTCTGCCACATCTTATACCATGACCTACAAGATTAGTCCAGGGAAATTTCTACATATAAATTATGGACTAGATGCAGACCAACAAAAGCAGTTAGTAAGTGTCCTTAAAGAACAATCAAGGGCATTCACTTGGGAATACACTAACATGAAGGGTATACACCCAGACACATGCATTCATCACATATATACCTAGGGGCAAGTAACACTTATTAGGCAACCCTGGAGAAGGATTAACCCAACACTCAAAGATATAGTAAAAGAGTAGATACAAAAGTTATTGAATGTCAAATTTATTTACCCCATCTTCGACAGTAAATGGGTATCCCCACTTGTAGTGGTTCCAAAGAAAGTAATTGCGAAATGGAGAATTTGTGTTGATTTCTGGGAGCTAAACAAGGCCACTCTGAAGGATTATTTTCCTCTTCCTTTCATTGACCAAGTCTTGGATGAATTTACAGTAATGGAAATACTTTAGAGGTTTATGAGAGAGATTGAAGAAGGAGAGTGAGGGAAGCAAACTAGGCGATTTTCCCAAGAGACTTTGGGCACATGTTGGGCTCGTGTTTTGGTTGTTTTTTGATGATGATTGAATCCTTTTTGCACTGGTATTATATGTTTTAATAACCATTTTGAAGATATTTTCGAAGGATTTTGTATCGAATCATCATGGCTTTATAATTGGTATGCATAATTGACGTTTTGCAATGGTTTTGAGTTAGATTCAATTCGATTTGATGTTTATGAGGATCTAATATGTGAATTGTGTGTAACAGGGTGAATTTGCAATGTGATTTTCCATCCAAAATCTCGTTCAACACTTCATCCAGCACCCGATCTGGTACATCATTCGGCACACGATCCAGCACTTGGAGCATAGGCAAGTTGGCAGTTAGCATATTGGCGGCCTATGATGGGCGAATCGGTGACTTGGGTTTTGTTCCCCCTCATGGCCTCCAGCTACTAAGCTCTTGACATATCGGATTAAGCGGTTATGCTAATCGTTGAGTGGATCATTTAGTTTCTAGAAGCCAAAGGTTACTATAGCGCATTTAATGGGATTTACCATTTTTAGACGAGGTCGAACCTTGCAATGGTTGACCTCTTGAATTGTAATCATTATAAATACCACTAGTAGTGGCCAGAAAAAGAACAAGAATTGTTAGAATACATTTCGTTGTGTAATTGAGACATCTCTGCAAACTCGTGTTAAGATTGCATTTTTTAATTTAATGACAGAACCATGTTGATTAAGCTTGCGATTTTTTGTTGAGGAGTAGCCATGACCTGCTGGGCGGGACACCAGTGGTCTAGGTGAATAATTAGATTGATAGATTGCATATTTCAATTGTGTAGTTATAATTTACTTAATTTCCTTGTTGTATGTGTTTCATCATTTTAAATGGTGTGTTGTTGTTCATCATTTAATTGTTTAATTTCCCTTTTGCAGGTTGCTTGTAGGAGATAGTTGTTTATTATGATGTGTCTTTTATTTCTTAGTGAATCGATTGGAAGATACTAACTTAGTTGGCATGTTAGAAGTTAAATTGATTTCTGCAGGGTTAAACAGAGTATTATTTAGAAAAAAGTATTAGTTTAAGACAGAGTTTCATTTTCAAGTTTCGATGGATCAATAATTGCATGTTTTATTAATTGATTTAATTCTCAGTTCAAGTTATGCTTTCATGAATCTATATTGGTTATCAATCTTTTTTTAGTGTGCTATAATAGAAGTAGGTTTTGGATTATGTTTTTACTAGCATTCCAAGTTTGAAATCTGAGTTTTTAATGATAGAATTAAGCTTAGTTTAACTTATGAAATCTCAGTTTTATATTCGAGTTATGATTTTAATTAGAAGTTTGAATTTGAGTTAAGCTTATAATCATAAGTTTATAGCCTTGTGAATTTACTTGAGTTATCATAAGAGTGCATTTGA